>CM065676.1:5387514-5447514 GCA_033220385.1 Triplophysa yarkandensis
AACATTCAAAGATTTATAGGATGTGAACATATAACCATGTTATCTAATATGTAACCCTGGGTTAAATGTGGACTTACCCTAGGTTAATTAAGTGTCACCAATAAGTTTCAATACTCAACAACATTTGGTGAAATATCTAATCATTTGTCTTATTTTTCACTGTCAAGTGGCCCATCAGACACGGCATTATTGAGGACTGGGACCTCATGGAGAAGTTCTTGGAGCAGATCCTATTTAAATATCTCCGAGCAGAGCCAGAAGACCACCACGTCCTCATGGTACGACTGTGGTTTTCAGATCTATAGATGAACAAATGAGATGCATGCATTATGAATGCTCCCAGTCTGTCTGCTTCATTAATATGTACATGGTATTTAACATTACAAAAGAAGAACACATTTCATTTGTCTAAAAGGTTTGTCCTGATGTTCTGCTGATATTTTATTTTCACAGACAGAGCCTCCTCTTAATACCCCAGAGAACAGAGAATACTTAGCTGAGATCATGTTTGAAACGTTTAATGTTCCAGGCCTGTATGTAGCTGTTCAGGTAAACTCTTTCTGTCAAAACACATAAAAGAGGATTGGTAAATAACACATCACACTACAGCGGATTTGTATACAGCCATATCACAGATTAAATATTGTCTGTGTGTTGAACATGCTATACATCTAAACCACGAATATGGTTAACCTTTAGGCAGTTCTGGCACTCGCAGCATCATGGACTTCGAGACAAGTTGGAGAACGAACTTTAACAGGGATTGTAATCGACAGTGGTGATGGAGTTACTCATGCCATACCAGTGGTAAGTAATACATATGGACATAACAGTTGTGGTAAATAAGAACGCTTTTTCTAAATAACGCTGCGAATATTTGAAATCAACACAAACACATCCTTGCCTAAAAGAAACACCCTCACGCTTTCATTAACACACATGAGCACATAGAATAAAAATGTTAGAAAATATTCACATTGTTGGTTTCAATGTTTAACTCTGTTTATATTAAAAACACTTACTGCACTATGAAAAGGTTGAAAGTTAATTAATGCATATTTTTTTGTTTATGTCTATCAGGCTGAAGGTTATGTGATTGGCAGCTGTATAAAGCACATTCCTATAGCTGGAAGAGATATCACCTATTTTATCCAGCAGTTGCTCAGAGAGAGAGAGGTGGGGATTCCTCCAGAACAGTCACTGGAGACCGCAAAAGCTGTGAAAGTGAGTAACAGGACGGAGAACTATAACTCTGCTTTATATTTTCTCTGACTCTCGGATGACTGATTTTACAAAATGTTCCTTATGGGAAACACACTTATGGGAAATTTTGAGCTTTCAGTTTTACCTGACCTGAATGTTCATATATGAGAGAAACTATTGGACAACAGGACTAACAACAATGCAACACATAAGGGTTCCTTTAGGTCAGCTGTGGCTATAAAACACATATATTACAATAAAAATAATTTTTGGATGAGCATGTATGTAAATTTCACTAGGCATTTCAAACCCAGCCATTTCTTATGCAAAACATTAAAGAATATATTTTGAAGAATGATGGTAGCTGGTGCCTATTCACTTGCATTGATTTTGAGTCCATACAAAGAAGTCAATAAGTGCCATTGCTGTTTGGTCACCAACATTTTTTAAAATATCTTCTTTATGTTATTAGGGTGTCACAGAGCTGCCCTCTGTTCCCTGTATTCCCCTTGTTAGCCCTTTCTAGAGACACAGTAACACATACTTGGGTTTTAAAAGTCTTTTATTACCTTGATGTACCAGCGAGGGCAGAGATGGATTACACACACACATACACACACACACAAACATTCCCCTACAACTAGACTGTGTCTCAGGCTGGCCACCTGAACACTAACCCAGTGCACATTGGAAGCTTTTCTTGATTTGAGTAAAAGACCAGAATGGACTTTTGTCATGCTTTTTGTACCTGTGCAGTGTTGCATCATGGGAGTGGGAGATACCAGGTATGGTGTGTAAGGGGGCAACTGTTTTGATGAGATTATTGTTTACTTTGTATAATTATTGTTGAAATGAAGTTTTGGGTTGTGTTATTTAAATGTGTGTGTTGAAGGATTTGTGGTTACTTGATCTTTGAATACTGTTATTTGTTCTGTAATATATTTTCATGATCTCTAATACTTTCCCATTGTATGATTGTTGATAAATGGTTGTATCCATGGGTATAAATGCTCGCACAAGGAATTGGTCAGTAGTTGATGACTGGTGGTAGTGAATGCAGTATCTGCTGAGTACTATGATTGTATTGTTATACCTGATCCAAGGTTGTTGTTTTTCCTTTGATTTTTTTCTTTTGAATTTTTATGTTTTGGCACACGAGAGCACCTTGCACTTTGCTGGCTTGGGAAAACTTAAAATAAATAGAGAACTGGTTTTTAACGTCCTCCATGTGTTTATTTGAAGACTTCTTGACGGTATCCGTAGATTGTCTTTCACACATGGTGTCAGAAGTGGGATCGTTATGCCACCCAAGACCAGACAAGATCGAGGTGCGGGTTCAGATGAACAGTTGGGAATAAATCAGGAGCTGCCCAGTTCTACGGACTTACCACTAGCAACAGCGGCTGCTGGTAGAAGTGATGCAATAACTACTCAGGCAGCAGGCCCAGCAGAGGGAATGGTGTCAGAATTGGCCGGACTGGTGAAAGTTCTCCTGCAGTCCCAAGCAGCACGTGATGATCGAATGGAGCAAGTAATGGTGAAGCAAGACCAGCGTTGGCGAAATATGCAGCACCAATTCCAGCAAATTCAGCACCAGGTTATAGAGATCCAGGCTGGAGGGGACCAAAGGGGAAGCCAGCCCACGTTTACAGCTGCCAGCCCAGTGCCAACAGGAGAAGGTACAGCCTCAGGAGGTGTCGAGCCGAGATTACATCCCTTGACAAGAGATGATGACATTGAGCAATTCTTAACAACCTTTGAAAGGATGGCCACTGCAGTCAGATGGCCTAAAGCAAGTTGGGCAATACGACTGGTTCCCCTGTTAACAGGAAAGGCACGTGGTGCCTATGTAGCCATGGATGGGAATGATGCTGAGGACTATGATAAAGTCAAGGAGGCCATACTTATAAAATATGAGATAAATGCAGAGATCTACCGGCAAAGGTTTCGCTCCTCAGAGATTCTGCCAGATGAGAACCCCGGGAGCTTTATGTTCGATTGAAAGATCTCTTCTGGAAATGGGTGAAGCCAGAGACCTGTAATATTCAGCAGTTGTCAGAACTTATTATCTTGGAGCAATTTATGCAAATGATCAGCCCTGACATGGCCGTGTGGATTAAGGAGCATGATCCAGTCACGGCAGAAAAAGCAGCTAAGCTTGCAGAGACATACCTGGCCGCACGTCGGGATGCCCAGCGCACTTTCGGATGTCCGAGTCAAAGATGGCCAAGTAAGTCTGGGGGTGAGGGTGGTCATTCCCAAGGTAAAGTGAGTTTTGCTGGTAAGCAGGGGGATAGACCTAACAAGCAGGAAGTCAGATGCTACTTTTGTGGGGAGATAGGACATACTAAGCCCTGTTGTCCATACAGGAAGGTTAAGCATTCAGCTTTCTGTTATGCTCCCCGCCCTTACCTGCCACATACTTTGTCGCATGAGTCTGGACAGACACGCCACACAAATATATTGACGCCGGTACTTGTGAATGGTCAGTCAGCTAAGGCCTTGGTGGATACGGGTAGCACCCAGACTCTAGTACATGATAGCTTGGTTCCTGAAGATGAATATATTACTCAGAATTCCATTAAAGTTTGCTGTGTGCATGGAGAAGTTAGGGAGTATCCGACTGCAGAGATTTACTTAACCGTGCAGGGGCAGACTTTTTTGTTGCAAGTGGCCGTTGCTTCCCAGTTACCTCATGAGGTAGTGCTAGGGCAAGATCTTCCCATTCTCTGTGATTTGGTCCCCCAAGTTCAGCCCTGCTATGCGGTGACCCGAGCCCAGAGTGCTGCAGCCGACTTCAATGAGTTGCCTTTTGCTGATGTTGACATCGAGGTGACCGGTGACAAAAGACGCAAATCTAAAAAGGAAAGGCGGAAACGTAAGTTTGAGGGTAGTGTGAAAGGGCAGGTTGAGGAGCTGCCTGTGCCAGAAGGCCCTCTTAATATGACAATCCCAGAGGATATAGCTGAAATGCAGAGAAGTGATCCTACGTTGCAGGACTGGTTCCAGAAGGTATCTGAAGTGGATGGTGTTAGAAAGAATATTGTATCTTGTTTGATGGAGGAAAAGTACATAGTGAAAAAGGGTATACTCTATCAAGTGAAAGGGGAGGTTGAAGCATTGGTAGTTCCGGAAGCAATGCGCCATACAGTTATGACTCTAGGGCACTCTGTTCCATGGTTAGGACATTAGGGCAAGCACAAGATGCTAGCAAGGGTTCACAGTCGGTTCAGTTGGCCCAAGATGTATATGGATGTAACCGAGTTTATTCATGCCTGTACAGAGTGTCAGATGACATCTGGAAGGAGAGTTGCACCTGCACATTTGTTATCATTGCCAGTCATTGACACACCCTTTTGTCGCCTGGGAATGGACATAGTGGGGCCCCTGGAAAGAAGTAAGAATGGGAATCGGTACATTTTAGTACTCTGTGATTATGCCACCAAGTACCCAGAAGCCTTTCCACTTAGAAACATCAAAGCTAGACAAGTAGCTAACTGTCTTGTACAGCTGTTTTCCAGAGTGGGGATTCCTCGTGAAATCTTAACAGATCAGGGTTCAAATTTTATGTCCTTGCTGTTAAAACAGGTGTATCAACTGTTAGGAATTAGGGCCATTAAGACTACCCCTTATCACCCCCAGACTGACGGGTTGGTCGAACGGTTCAACCAAACCCTCAAAAGCATGCTGCGCAAGTTTGTTTCCAAGTCAGGGTCCGACTGGGACCAATGGTTACCTTATCTGTTGTTTGCTTACAGAGAGGTGCCGCAAGCTTCCACAGGTTTCTCCCCATTTGAACTGTTATATGGTTGGCAGGTGAGAGGTCCTTTGGATCTGCTTAAAGAACAGTGGGAGGGACCCAAGGATGGTACGTGCAGCGTGGTCCAAATGAGAGAGCGTCTGGAAGAGATGACATCATTGGCCCAGGAGAACATGAGAAAATCACAGCAAATTCAGAAAGTTTGGTACGATAAAAAAGCATGGGAGAGATCATTTGAGGCTGGCCAAAAAGTGCTGCTGCTGCTTCCCATCAATGAGAATAAGTTGCTAGCTAAGTGGCATGGACCCTATGAGGTTGTGCGGAAGACGGGTAGAGTCACCTACGAGATCTCTATGCCAGAGCGGGGGAAGAAAAAGCAAAACTTCCATATTAATTTGTTGAAAGAGTTCCACCCCAGGGAGGAGACTGGGGCTGTACAACTTTTTGTTCGTGTTGTTGGGGAGGAAGAGGAACCAACAGAGCAGTACTTTCCAACCAGCTGCACTCAACAAGCTGTGGATATATCCCATCTAGAGCAACCTCAAAGAGACCAGGTAAAGCAGCTGTTGGATCCCAGGCTGTTTCAGGAGAAACCTGGGTGTACTAACCTGGTGCGACATGATATCATCCTTAGGGAGGCAACTCCAGCCCGCCAGAAGTGTTATCGGATCCCAGAACGCCTGGTTACAGTGCTTAAGGATGAACTAAACATCATGCTCTCCGTGGGGGTGATTGAAACATCTCTTAGTGAGTGGTGTAGCCCCATTGTTCTAGTCCCAAAAAAGGATGGCACCCTTAGATTTTGCATTGACTTCAGACAACTTAACAGCCTGTCTAAGGTAGACCCTTATCCAATGCCAAGAATTGATGAGTTGGTGGAAAGACTGGGCAAAGCCCGATACCTATCCACACTGGATTTATGCAAGGGGTACTGGCAGGTACCTTTAACGGCCAGAGCCAAGGAACTGACCGCTTTTAAAACCCCGTTTGGGCTATTCCATTTCAGGGTTATGCCATTCGGCCTGCAGGGGGCGCCAGCAACTTTCCAACGTTTAATGGACCAGATCCTGCAAGGCACCAGGGAGTTTGCGGCAGCATATCTGGACGATGTAGTCATCTTCAGTGAGACCTGGGAAGAACACTGTCAACATCTACGGCAAGTCCTGGGGAGAATTAAGGCAGCCGGTCTTACCATCAACCCAAAGAAGGTTACAATAGCCAAGAGAGAGATCAGCTACTTGGGGTTTGTGATTGGAGGAGGAGTCATTCGCCCGCAACAGGAGAAGATAGAGGCCATCCGAAGTTACCAACCCCCCGTAACTAAGAAACAGGTGAGATCTTTCCTGGGCTTGGTGGGATGGTATCGCAGGTTTATACCTAACTTTTCTGCCAGGGCCTCTGTGCTTACAGATCTTACTAGAGCCACAGCTCCCAACAAGGTGATCTGGACGGAGAAGGGTGAGCGAGCTTTCCAGGACTTACGACAGGCAGTATGTGGAGAGTCTGTTCTGCTTAGCCCAGATTTCAAGAAACCATTCATCCTGCAGACGGATGCCTCTGGAGTCGGATTGGGAGCGTTGTTACTCCAGGAAGTGGATGGAGATCGCAGACCAGTGGCCTTCTTGAGTCGGAAACTCTTCCCTCGAGAAACACGTTATTCGACAGTGGAACAGGAGTGCTTGGCTATTAAATGGGCTACGTATTCACTTCGGTACTACCTTCTGGGGAGACCCTTTGTGTTAGAAACCGACCATCGAGCCCTGCAATGGTTGGAACGCATGAGACTCTAATGCCAGAATAACGAGATGGTCGCTTTCTCTCCAGCCCTACCAGTCACTGTGAAATACTGCCAGGGACCCAGAAACAAGGTGGCTGACTTTTTGTCCCGTATACCAGGGGAGGTAGATAAATGAAAATGGGCTTTTCAACCCCAGTTCTTGGAGGGGTGGAGATTTGACATTCGGGACGACAGTGGTCGTCTTCAGAAGGGGGGAGAAGTGTCACAGAGCTGCCCTCTGTTCCCTGTATTCCCCTTGTTAGCCCTTTCTAGAGACACAGTAACACATACTTGGGTTTTAAAAGTCTTTTATTACCTTGATGTACCAGCGAGGGCAGAGATGGATTACACACACACATACACACACACACAAACATTCCCCTACAACTAGACTGTGTCTCAGGCTGGCCACCTGAACACTAACCCAGTGCACATTGGAAGCTTTTCTTGATTTGAGTAAAAGACCAGAATGGACTTTTGTCATGCTTTTTGTACCTGTGCAGTGTTGCATCATGGGAGTGGGAGATACCAAGTATGGTGTGTAAGGGGGCAACTGTTTTGATGAGATTATTGTTTACTTTGTATAATTATTGTTGAAATGAAGTTTTGGGTTGTGTTATTTAAATGTGTGTGTTGAAGGATTTGTGGTTACTTGATCTTTGAATACTGTTATTTGTTCTGTAATATATTTTCATGATCTCTAATACTTTCCCATTGTATGATTGTTGATAAATGGTTGTATCCATGGGTATAAATGCTCGCACAAGGAATTGGTCAGTAGTTGATGACTGGTGGTAGTGAATGCAGTATCTGCTGAGTACTATGATTGTATTGTTATACCTGATCCAAGGTTGTTGTTTTTCCTTTGATTTTTTTTCTTTTGAATTTTTATGTTTTGGCACACGAGAGCACCTTGCACTTTGCTGGCTTGGGAAAACTTAAAATAAATAGAGAACTGGCATTTAACGTCCTCCATGTGTTTATTTGAAGACTTCTTGACGGTATCCGTAGATTGTCTTTCACATAGGGATAAACAAAGTTATAAAGGTTTGAGATTATTAGAGAGTGAGTAAACGATTACACAATTCAAAATTTTGTCATTTTTAACGATTTAAAGAAAATATTTAATGAAATGTTATTAGAAAAATTACCTAGGTGTAATCTTGGTCCACCTGACAGTTGTAAGCCTTTACAAGCTTGGATAAATGCTTTATAATGGCACTTTGACCCAAAAGGCATTAGAGGCACAGGGTACAACATTTTTTGTTCTTTTCAATTTAAGGAAAGATATTGCTACATCTGTCCCGACATAGTGAAGGAATTTGCCAAATATGACATGGATCCTGGCAAATGGATAAAAAAATACAAGGGAATCAATTCTATCAGCAAAAATGAATTTCAAATAGATGTGGGATATGAACGCTTTCTGGGACCAGAGATATTTTTTCACCCTGAGGTAAAAGAACTTTCTGAATTATTCACCATGAACAACCATGAACTTTGGAAGCAGTGCAGTGATGTCTATTTCTCTGCAGTTTGCCAACCCAGATTTTATGCAGCCAATTTCAGACGTGGTGGATGAAGTTATACAGAACTGCCCCATAGATGTCAGAAGACCCCTTTACAAGGTAGGATGAAGTTATTACAAGTGCGCTGTTGAAGGGTTCGGGTGCATGTACTTTAAAATAAAGATGTTTACTTCTGTTCTGCTGTACTGTTATCACACTACTGGAATTTACCCAAGAGCCTTTACGTAAATGTTGTGGAGGAAAAGACTTCAAGACAGATTATTGCATTATTCAAAACTTTGAAAGACAAACCTTGATTGAAGAGGGTGTTAAAATCTACTTAATTTTTAGTTTATTTTTTCAAAAAAGGAAGAGGACAACCCGTGCCTGTATGAGACTGTAGATAGGAATGAAATGCATTGTTATCTTGACTGTATTCACAATATGGAACAGCAAAGAGTGATTCATTGTCAAGGAAATGCACAGTGACAAACTGTATTGTCTTTGGGGTTGGGTAAAAGCACTGACAAGTGCAGAAATGTAATATTAATGTAAGCTCTGACATAAACAGAGGGATGTAAGAGAAGAAGATTCACAGTCAGACAGTACATAGTTTTAGAAAAAGTTAACGTGGGAATTATAAAAAAAACAGGATTATTGGCTAATCAGATCCCAGAAACCGAGCTATCTGTTTTATAAACTACATTATAGAATATAATTTTTATTACAGCTCTAGGCATCAGCACAGCGTCTGTGTTTAGCACAAATCTGTAAATAACTCCATCATTTCCGACTACGCTGTCAAGAGCAGAGTTTAGTGACATAAGTCATTTGATGCTCATTGTAAATCAGAAGTCATATATCAAGATTGATGGAGAAAATGGTTTAGTTATATACATAATATTTTTTCCAATTTGATGATTGAAAAGTTCAGTTTCTGTGTCTTTGTCACTGTTTTATTTTTGTGGTAGACACGCTGTTTACATCTCCAACAGTATGTGCTAGGACTATTTTCCAGAATGATTTACACCTAAAGAATGATTTACTATTTTACATTTTACAACATGTTAAATTCCTTAAAAAATATCAACTTTACTAGATTTACCAAAGGTTTTTGGTATAACTATATCAATATCCATGTGTTTCAAATTTGGTGTTTCAAATACTCATGTGAGGTGTCTCTTCTCAAAGTCAAGTATGTCCCAATTGGATTGTCACATTTATTATGCATTATTTTCGTCATTATCGGACACATGAACATTAAATTTAGTAATTATTTAAAACAGGTTTATCTACCATTTTTAGATAAGAAATCCTGTGCATAGACTGATATTTTCTAATGTTTAAACAGATTATATATGGGTTTTTATAATATGAACAGTTTGTTAGCTTATTGGTCCATGATGAAAAATATCACTCCATGCAATAAAATCTGACGTCAATGATACCATGAGTGTGTTGTAGCTCAAATCATGCATTAAAATAATATATTATCCCGGTTAATTGTCTTACTTGCGCATGTGTGATTGTAGTGAGTTTAATGAAAGACAGAACTTATTTTCCTACAGTTGCCATCCTCTCTCTCTTTTGTGGTTCGATTTTGAGTTAGTTTTTCCACCAGGGGTCAGTGTTCATCCACCATATTATCCTCACTCAGAAATGTGTGCAAAAGAGAGAGAGGCTTTTCTGATCCAGCAAAAAGAACTGAACAGCTGTGAAATAACCTTAGTATCCATTTAGATATCTTACTATTCACATTCAAGCTAAATAAATTGTGTGTCAACGTATTCAATCATGCAGGTTTATAATTAGAGCAAGTCTATATCACAGTGCATTTCAATTATTCTCATTTATTTGCTTACAAAATAGAACAAGCATTACTGTGCACAATATTATTGGACTTGGGAAATAGAAACTACTCACTTTAATTTCTTGAATTGTTCCAAAGAAATCTTTGCAACAAAAGCAAAATATTCAATACATCTGCTTTGTGCTGTTATGGAGACTGTGAAGTGGTTGTTCTGTATGGAGGGCAGAGATAAATGTATGCCATATTCCCACACAAGCCTCATTTATTCCCTGGATAGGGACGCAGCATGTCTTTATCCATGTAGCAGGATATTACTCCTGAGTTTCGTTAAGTAAAGATTAAACTCTCACCCCATAATGCAATACAGATCTCCTGCAGGTGGACCTGTTATACACAGGTGACAGTACTGACCCCCGGTCAGCCTAATGTATTTTCCTCACGGCATGCATCTCTGCTGGCTTTGACTTAAAATTATAACATTTTGATGCAGTGTGAAAACATGCTGTGTTTTGGTTTTCATTCAACAATTTCGGAATTTCAATTATGGAGATCAGCAGTGGTTTTGATCTTTTAAATGAGCTTTAAAAATAGTTAAGAGATTAGACCATTCAAACATGTATAAAATATAACCAGCATTTCACATTAATATAATTAATGCTTTTGATCTGGCTTTAACATTAAACAAATATATTATCAGTATGTTTTTGATAAAACTGTTAATATGCCATGACTGGTTTGTTAATAATGAAATACTATGAGTCCATTTATCAATACAATTAATTTTTTTTTAAGTTTTTTTTTTATATCTTTAGAATATCGTGCTATCCGGTGGCTCCACCATGTTTCGTGACTTCGGCCGAAGGCTCCAGCGAGACCTGAAGCGTGTGGTGGATGCCAGACTTAAACTGAGTGAAGAGCTCAGTGGAAGCAGAATCAAGGTAAGATCACATTACTCTCTCATCTCTGAGATGTAATACATGTTCCTTGCTATTTCAGCTTTTTTCTTCTAAATACTGTTTTGTTGTCCTTCCAGCCGAAGCCAATGGAGGTTCAGGTCATATCTCATCACATGCAGAGATACGCAGTGTGGTTTGGAGGATCCATGTTAGCATCTACGGTAATGCTCTGTTAACAGAAAGTTTTATATGTGGCGACAGTTGGAAAGTCTAATGCATTTTGGATATTTGTTATGATGCGATCATTTAAACTGCATTTAAAGCATTCAGAAGGAAATGCACCCATCCCAGAGAGTTCATACTGTAGCATTATAGTAGTCTTATATTTCACAGTTTCCTTCTTTTTTTTCTCATGACACTTTAGCCCGAGTTCTTCCAAGTGTGCCACTCCAAAAAGGACTATGAAGAATACGGTCCCAGAATCTGTCGTCATAGCCCGGTGTTTGGCATCATGTCCTAGTTGTGGTTATGCAGACCACAGCTGTAGATCTAGATTTCAATCGCAATTGCAATCGATTTCTCATACCCTTTGCACTTTACTTTGATCACCCCTTCACTTCGAGAAAGAAATAATCAAGCTTTGTCCAGCTTAGAATAGGAGGAACAAAGCTTTTTGTTGATCAGTGAAAATGTCAGAGGGGTATTATTTGGATTGGAATTGGAGACGAAAGCCTCGTGCTTTGAAAGCATGCTCTGAATGTTCAATATTGCAAATGCAGCATAAGAGAGATTGAAGAATATGCACAAAGACTGCAGGCTCTCAGGTGAAGCCCAACACTTGTGAATGTCTTCTTTGCAACAAATAACATTGTTCTGCTTTTAGTTGTAGTATTTGCTTACCTAAAATTCATATTCTGTCATTTTTGTGTACATTTTCAGCAGCATCTTCACACTGTTCTTTTCAATACAATTAAAGTCACAATCCTTTTCTATTTCCCATACATTCAAATTCCACTAGTGTGTAAATGTTTTGTCTTAAATTAATCACTATATTCAAAGAGCAAGAGGGTTTTTGTGCGAGGGTCTTTCAGGATCATTTGTATAGTCAGCATTACTTACGTCACTTATGATGACCCACAATGCAGAAGAATCTCCTATTCAATCAGCCAAAGAGAGTTTACGTAACAGCTTTTGGCCTCACTTCAGGAAAAGTACCTGCATCAAATTCAAGGCTTTGACAGTGGCTTTCAGCACATTCACCTTAACTCACACAATATACGCTCCACGCAATAGCCCAATGAAAGAATCCAATGGCCCAGGTGAAGGGATCTTGGGTTCTGTCTTAAAAATCCCTCCATCTATACATATCTTAATGTTCAGTAGAAGAAAAACTTGAGTTGAGTAAATGAAGACAGATGTTTCGTTGTGGGACAACTGTTTATCTTTTAAAGGTTGTGTGCTGTGTTCAAGCAGGTTTTGTACCTACACTAAATGAAACGGAATCTTATTGTACATAAATAGAGTTTCTATATTATATGATTGACTGTTTCAGAATTAGTTTATATTTGTATTGAACCTGGGAAAAATCTTTGGGGAAGCCAGTGGACATCAATTCTGGATTTGAAGAAGCTGTGTCTCAAGAGGTATAGGTTGGTCATGTGAAGATATATTTAAGATGTATTGAAATTATTTTTGTCAAAATGGAACTTTATTTTATCCCCGGAATGCAAAGCAGTCAAGTATTTTAGTTTCAAACTGCACTTTGTGTAATTTAACAACCAGAAAGAAATCTGCTGTGTATTCACTAATTTGAATAAAAGCTTTTCTCTTCCTAAGCTTGTGTTACATGTGTCTCCCTCTGTTTATAATTTTTGCCGAACTCTATGTTTGTGTCTTGTTTTGTTAATGGACAGAACCTACACTCAAAAATATGACCCTGTTTTTATACACTTTTATACACAAAAAAATAAGTAAAGTAAAAAGCTTTGAAATTAATTAAATATACTGTTTAAATTGTGTGTAAATTTAAGTGAATCTGAATTATAATTCATCAAACATATTTAGTGTATATCACAAATATATATTTGTTAAAGAAACAATTTTTTTTGTCACATAAACTTAAATCACTTAACTTAAATCAAACTTAAAAATGATCTAGAATGCCAGTAAATGTTGACTTTATAGTTTTAATGATGAAATGAGAGGTTTTCAGTTTTGGTGTAAATTGATACTTTAAAGGCCTATTGTGTAATGTTATGAAAGATAAGTCGACAGAAATCTATTTTACGTTATGTTTTTACTATCTTAGAATTAGTCATTTTTACCTACATACACTGCAGGTCCACTTATATGGAATTGGACATCTTTGTACTGCAGCTCTTAATCGACAAACTGCTCTACAGAACATGTTTCATAAATAGATTATCTCCTTTAGCAAAAAAGTGACAGCTTCAGTGATGGTTCGATGCAGTGTTAAATGTACCTGTAAAAGTACAGGTAAAATAACTGTAAAAAAAACACAGAAAATTCCTTTATATTATTATAGTTTATTGTGTTTTTTTATGAAGTGTAGCATCTGTTTGAACATTGTTTATGGTGGTAATAACAGCCTGATACCTTTATTCTACACAGTAAACTCCTCCATTAACATCTCAAGGTTTTCCCATCTTCCTGCTTTAGCGTGACAGCCGGGATGCTTATGTCTGCGTTCAGAGCTGGTGAAGTTACCTTACTGAAGGTCTGTCTGCATCTCTTTAATAAAAGTGAGATATAATTGACCCTGATGCCATCCGTGTCACTGATAATAAACCTTTTGGATTTTGATGTAAATGTATTAAAATGATTATGATCTTCATAGTGATGCTCAATAACATTATATGAGACCTCAAGGACCTCAGGGACCTTTAAATTATAAATTTTAAAAGCACACTTCAACTTCTCATAAGAAACGTTTAAAAAACATATCAATAGCTTTTTACTTTCGCAAATCTGCACTGTTTAAGATCAAATCTTATTTCAAGAATAGAGTCTTATCAATTAAATCTAACAAGCCATGCACATAGCAACCAAAACATTAGCTTAGCAACCATTAACAAGACCCATGCCTCTGCATCTGAACATTTTAGAAACCACAGGGGATGATTAATTTTCCCTGTGACTTGTTCTATTTTTTTTAAATCTCACAGTCTATGACCATAGCAACAAAAAAAGTCTAATGTAATAGCACAAGCGCAGAATATATAGCAGTAACTTAAAGCAGAATGAATAAGTGTTATGTGTGTTATGGAGTTATTTACTAATGGGTATGGGTAAATTAGTAATGGGAATGTTTGACACAGTTGGTCAGGATGCTCTCTACTGCTCAGAAGTTTGCCATGACGGTAGTGGACAGCTGGTTCTTCTTCTGTGTCCATAAGAAGAACAAGCTTTAGTGAGCCTTCTTGACCGGACTGGAGATGTAAGTAGTCCAGGATCCCGCTCAGTATGTTGAAGACATCTGTGAAGAAGAGTGTGATTGTCGGGTGATCAGATGAGGGTTTGAGCTTGGTAGCAGCTTGTTGTCTCTTTCAAAGCGATCATGAGCGATTCAAGTCTGAAAATGCTTTCAACAGGTTGCACACTTCTTTGTTCATCCATGGCTTCTGATTTCAGATGTTTGATGGTCTTATTCTGAGTGGTGATGTTGTCTATGGTGGAGTCGATATACTCAAGTACCAATTAGGTGTAGCTGTCGATGTCTGTGTGAGATGCAAATGTACTCCCCTCCGTGTGTAGAAAGCTTTCCTGGAATCTGCCCCCGCAGGCCACACTTTGATGTTCACGGTTGATAAGGGTTAACACTTGGGGGTGAGGCACAAAGAAAGGTGATCTGACTGTCCAAGGTGTGGGGGGGAGGTCATCGCCGTTGTGCGCACTGTTGTTTACTGATGACTGTGTGAGGTTCTTTCATAGCAAGCTTGGCATCCGCGTTCGGGGGAATGTAAGCAGCAGTCAAAATAGAGGAGGTGAACTTCCGGGGCGGCTGAAACTGTCTACACATAACCATGAGAAACTCTAGGTTAACTGAGCACTATCGGCCAACAATGAGACATGGGAGTTGGTTTGTTTCACTCATGACGTGAAGCCTCTTGTTTACAACGTGTTAATTGTGGTGGCATCAAGCAACAAACATTGCAAACAGTCCCAATCATATTAACATCAACGTTATCAACGTGCTAATCACGTTAACCTAATGTTAGCAACAGTTGTAATTGTGTAAGCCCAAGATAGTAGCTTATCATGCTAGCACACATGTTAATCATCCTATCATTATGTTAGCAGCATGTTAATGATTTCAATATTATGATTGAAACATGCTAATACATGATAATTCATTCTAACAACATACTAAAGCCCTCTTCAGACTGCAAGACACTATGTCGCTGTGTGTCGCTAGTCTCTCGCCGCTATGTTGTTAAAAGGCGTTATTAGAATTGGTTGCTCTAGTAATGTTTACAAACAATTTCTGCGTTAACCGACGGAAGACGGATGATGTGAGCCCGTTGCTTTTCTCAATTGGTAGTTGCTCTCAAAAGTCACTCGTCATTTGTGTCACGCACAACACTTCAATCTATATCTGTCTATATGTCTGTCTGTCAGGCTATCCGCTTGTTTTCTGTCTGCTTACGTGTCTTGTCCTTTAAAACTTAAAAACCTTCTTACTTGCTGACCTCAAGACAAACTTTGTCAAGCCCAAATAAAAATTTGTGCACAAACTTTTGCCTCATCCAGTTAATCATAATTATATATTAAAGCATTTAAAACATTCAGTTCAACACTTACCCTACAGGGAAATACTAATTATCTCCCTGTTTGGTTACAATTTTAAATCCCCCAAGGTCAACTTTTTACAAATTTTGCTTTGTAATAAATGGCTTTTTTGGCATACAGAGGTACTCGATACTACGGTGACCCAAGAGATCTGTCTCATTAAAACAAAATGTCACCTCACAAACACACTGGTCTTCATAGCACTAATATCACAAAGCAATAACAATGACATTTGATTATAATCAATTCAATAAAAGGCTAAAAAATGTAATATTGAAGACAATAATCCTTTTCGACTTTAACATTTTAAACCTAAAACTGCTTAACGGTTAGTGGTTGGAAGGACGTCCTGGGTGGATGCTTGATTGTAATTTTATAGTTCAAGGCCTGTATCATTTGCATCTTAATATAAGTCTATTACATTACAACTAAAATATTCAACTGGTTTCACGAGCAAGAGAGAGCCATTATCAAACTATTCCGTCAAAACAGAGCGATTATTTTGTGCAGCCACAGCCAGAGAAATATTGGCATTTGTGTAACACAAACTGGGATGACTGGCACACAGCTGGACCCCGAGGAGCTCAAACACATGATGCCAGGGATTGTAAGAGGGCAGTGCAAACTCCTGCAATGCCGAGCGTGCACTGTCAACTGACACATTTGTACTGACAGACTGCGACATGTGCCAAATGCTACTGTCACTAACTGGTATTAAAAAAGTGAAAGTCATTGTATTTGTGGTACAGGACAAACTTATTTTGTGTTTATGTTTCTTAATGTTTGGGTATAAATATACATTGAATAGTATTACAGAAGTATGGGTTAAATGTGTCTTTTGTGATAATTCTTGTGATAAGTTTACATTAAAGGTTCACCCAAAAATAAAAAGTATTTTCTCAACCTCATATTGTTCCAAACCTGTAGAGATTACTCTGTGTTATATCGTTCAGTGTGGATTTTATATACACTGACACTGTAAAAAATGATCCATCGTTAAAATAAAAATTGGTAGACAAAGGTTTTCCATAACTGTTTTCTTTACTTCAACAAAATGAACATTATAGGTGCTTACATTCATATATATTTATATATATATATATATATATATATATATATATATATATATATATTTTTTTTTTTTTTTTGTGTGTTTAACAAATAAATGAACAAATAAATGTTTGCAGGTTTGAAACAACTTGATTGTGAATAATCCATGACAAAATGTACATTTTTCTGTGAAGTGTCCATTTGAGATACTGCCTAGAGGTTTGTTGTTGATTAAATAAATCAAGTGCAACAGGTTGCTATATTGTTAAAGGAGGTTTAAAATTTTCACAAAGCAAGATTTTACACACATGATACTCTACTTTTCTAAACAGGATATGAGACCTCCTTCCCTAAAGAACAGAACGTGTATTTTCTTTATTAAGGTAATATTCAGTCTGCTTGGTCGTTTGTTGGAAAACAAAGCCAGATAAATGTTTTCAATACTACTAGCAATTACAGATGATTAAATTTGAAAAGATCTATAACCAGCGGCCAAATTGCACTTTCCTAATACATGATTCAATTCATAACCACAAATTGGATGTTTCTAATGGGTAAAATAGCATCAAATCTAATTTGTTTATGAACTAATGTGCAAAAACAGATCTGGGAATGAGAATATAACAAAAAATGCTGGGATGTAGACAAGATGTTGGTATTTTACAGACGAATAGAACAAAATAGCAATACCTTTTTAATGACATTACTGTTAAATTGAAAAATCATGCAAACTGAACACACAGTAGACATTCAACAGTATTCTCTTTTTCCCTCAGCTTATATACAGGCCTTTTTCGTGGATTTTTATTTAAATATTATAGTCAATAAGTTTTTAAATGTTTTTGCGGGGAAAGGAGATATTTTGAAGAATGTAGTTATCAATGGTGGCTGAATGGTGGTGAATTGACAGCATATAATTTCTAATTTTCTATAAGAATATACAACATATAACAGATTGTTTACACAAACTCTTTGATGTTTGTTAACTGCGGATACTCTTGTCTTTTCTGCTCGTGTTTGGGGCAGTCTGTCACTGGATTCAGTAGAAATCAGCCGACCAATGCTGTGTCACATCACACAGAGTTATGATTCTTTCATCGGTGGACCTTCTGTGCTTTCACCGCTGTTATTTAGATACCTCCTCAATCCAAGGACAACCTCCAACACTGGTTCCTCTGACATTTAACATCAAACACAGCCTTGGCACTGACATACCTCACATATCTCTCTGACCTTCCTTTGTGACTCGGACAGCTTTAGAACACTTTGATTACTGGCACAGCTTTAAGAGTCCCTTAAAATGTTGAAATGGGAGGCGTAAATCGCAAAATACTTATTTATGACCTTATGATCTCATTTATTTAATTTTGAATTTTTCCTATTGGACATAAAAAAAACAACATATTTTAGTGTATCACTCCATTACTCTCTCTGTATAGTGAACATAAAGGGTGCTAGTCACCCATGTATTTGTTCAGCCCCTTTAGGATGCCAGAGAAAAAACCGGGCAAATGATGACCTGTACTGCTGGATTTTATACAATAAAACGTTAATAAACACATAAAATGTTTACTCTCCCGCTAGGTAAAATAAAGCTGAAAACATATTTAAAAGTGCTTTGATTTGTTTATGGTAAATGTCGAATAATGTTGTAAAGTCATGACTTTTCGAATAACTTATGAGAAATCATTAAAAAAATTATACAACAGGTCTTTCTGATTCTTGAATCTGATTGACTGAGAGCCATGCAATATTCAGTATCACCACCAACACCACTTCACCACTTTTTACCGCATTAAAGTAACTCAGACTTATGAAGCTAAAAGAAAACTACATTTACTTGCATTTGGCAGATTATTTTTCCAGAGTGATTTACATTGCAGTACACATTTGATTTGGGATTGAACACATGTCTTCTTTTGATGCTTAATCCTAAATCCTAAATATAAGACATGTTTGACATTTTCAGCGAAATGAGGTGACCTCCGACCGGATAGCAATAGCCAATGAAACGAAGCAGGTTTTATTCAATAAAGTGAGTTTATTGTATGTGTGTGATGTGTGTGTGTGTGTGTGTGTGTGTGTGTGTGTTTGTCTGAGGATTATAATGTTTATATCAGTTGAAAGGTCCTCGTTTCTGTGGTCTTCCATTGTTTTAAATCAAGGTATTTGTTAGCGTATTCTGTTTACTATAGGCCTATACATTAATAGATTTACATAAGGTTAAAACTTTGCTTCCATAGACATTACCTGCTATCTAAGATTTAAATAACATTGAAGTATGCTCAAATGTAAAAAGTAAAAGTACTAGATGAAAGGCGTACAGTAACATATTACTGTACACGTTTTATTTAACAAAATCATAATAATAAATCTGGAACTATGTAAATAGTGATCATATTGGCATGTCTTCATTTATTGTTTAGAAGTGTTGTTTTATTCTCTGTGTTGTGTGATGAAATGTAGTGCGTTCTATTGTTCACAGATTGTCCACATGCTGATTTGCTTTGCTTCATGTTCCCGTATAGATTTAATTGTGTTAGACAACACATAATAGAATATCACCCCCAAATGTGTCCAATAGACCAATAAAACAGCCTCATTCAAGAAGTTGCTTTTACGTGCATCTCCTGCATTACTTTTCTATGTTAATCTGAATCTATTTTATTTATGTGTTTACATTACTCTGTTTGGCTGTCATTTTATGTTTTGTTCAAATTTCATAAAATAATAACAATACAGACATTCATTGAATATATTTATAGATATATACATGGATAATAATCTCACATTTATCTTGATACATTTTTGCATTTTTATATTCTATTAAGAGCTTTCCCGTGGCCATTTGTTTGGATATTTTTGATTCTGGTTTGTAAAAGAAGTTTTAAATGGTTATCCTCTGTCAGGACTGTATAACTGAAAATACTTTTCATTGTACTTATTCCCACCAGCAAACAGAATTTATTTGAGAAGAAAGTGTGAAATTGTCTGGAATATGCTATTTGATTTTGCTCTGTTTGTAAAAGGACATGCAAGAACAGTTGTGTCATTGGCTATTCTTAAATACAGAGTGGTTTGTTCATTCCTCAGTACTTTATCATAGCGGAAGCCTTCTGTATGTGGGAGAAAGGATGAAATCATGATAAAGACTAATGTAATTTTGCTGGAGGCATTTCTGCAACATTTCAGATAGTGAGGGTTAAACTTAGCAGGATGTTAGAAAAAACACTTTTAACTGTCTATTGAACATTTGTCTGCCTCCATCTGCCTTCTACAGCACAAACACACTTCATACGTCTCTGTCTCTCATGTGTACCAGTGTGCTATTAGTAATTCTGAATATTCAGTAATGCAGTTATTGGCATAATTTAAGACATATTCAACAATAGTTCCCAGTGGGTTTTTAACACAGTTAAGATAAGTGTACTCCTAGTTTGTTCCTTAAGAAAACAGCATTATTTAAAACCAACAGAGTATAGACTCCTTGATGGATTACTTATTTTCAAGTTGAATTCCATGTTTGGTTGAACACAGAGAAAGATTTTTGGATGAATGCTCATAAATAAATAGTTCTTAGACCTCATTTACTACCATAGTATAGAAAAAAGGACAATGGTTGTCAAAAGTGCGTTTGCTGTCCTCTTTTAAATATCTGATTTTGTGTTTAACAGAACAAAAAAACGTATAAAGCAATTTTTCTTCTATGGTAATCAAAGTGGCCCGATAATTGTTTGTTCACAAGAATGAGTGTTCATCAGAACAAAGAAGTGTATGCAAGTGTTGGTAAAAGAAAATGGGTGGTTCCCGTTCATTTGAATCAGTTTTGTGTTCCTACAGTATAAGTGAATGGGGACAGATCGTTTTTGGTTACCAGCATTCTTCAAAAGATCTTCTTTTGTGTGCTGCAGAAGAAGGAAAGACACAGAGGATTGAAATGTAAAGAGGATGATTAATTGATCTAAGAATCATATTTCACTTTGCTTATTTGCTAAAAAATAATTCAATTCTGTATTAAAAGACTTTTTAAACCTTGATTGCTTAAAATGGCCTGTAGAAAGTGTTGTAGAAGTGTAGTGTTGTAAATCAATGCAAAGATGCTTAGAGAACTGCTTTGCTTTCTTAAAAGCAATGCACAAAAACTTTAATATTACAGAATATAAAAGGTACACACAAATACTATGTATATACTAGAAATGATGAAAATTGTTACTTAGATTTATGTATAAGTGTTAGCTCTTATATAAATAAAACAAACAAACAAACAACAAATAAACAAATATATATATTGTTCTATTGCAAAATAGGCATTACACAGTAGTCCTACTCTCATACTTTCTCTATGACTACTGTCCCATATACCCTTATAAACACGAAAGGTCTGCTGGCCTAAAAAGGTCGATATAGAAGCATGTGATGAAGGACCCAGTGGGACTAATTAGAAAAAGGCCAGTTTGTGACTTTCACAAAATCAGACCTTTGAGACTGACCAGTATACACAACAGTGCACGAGCAGGGATGCACGCCATATCATATCTTTCTTGCCCCAGGGCAGCTGATGTTCAAAAATATATCATGGCCAAAACAGGATCTATTGTAATAGAACAGTTGGTCAAAACAGTACCCTTGCATAACTCAAACTCTTTATACATACATTATGTACAACGCTAAATGTTTAAAAATGTTGTTTTCAACATTATCACACATGTTGCATGTTTAAATGAGTTTGTTTTATTTTAGTTTGTATTGTTAATGAAAATTTACACATTTTTAGATGAACTTGATTAAATTACCATAGACAGAGCATGGAAAACTAAATGATTAAATTACGTAGACAACAATAATAAAAGGTCCTGTTTGTGTTTACATTACAATGAAACGAGTCAGCTATTTACATTTACACTTTTTCATTTGGTTTGCGATTCATTTCTTGGATAAGTAACTATAATAACGCATCAGAGTCTTAATTAACACACACATTTCATCAATATAAATTGAAATCTTTATCTCTGTATATAAATGTAGCAATTCTGCCAGTTTGTTTTTATCTTCCCAGATCATCCCCTGTGGTGCATGCAAGTGTTCAATTGAGTTGAGAAATGGTTTCACGGCTCTTTTTCGGTCTGCTATGGTAAATTAGGTCATGATGACTAATTTAGGGGAAGTAATTATCTCACAGACCCTTCGATATCACACAAGCTATTTGTTGCTGTTGCTGTCAAGCTTCATTTAGTGTTGCATTAATTGACTTAACATATGGCCTTATATTTCAGAACTTTGAAGTGTTGAAATAAAATCTTTTTTACAAGCAGATTAAATGTGCTAATGCTTTGTGTATGACATGTTATCCAAATTGTACTCTTACAAGGCTTAAGGCCAGTTAAAGATACCGAGTTTTAAAAACGGGTTGACCAGAGGATGCCCAAGATTATTGAAGAGTCCACAGATCATGACAGAAATATTTATTTATTTATGAACATCTATAGAGTTGAGTGAAGGACATGTTTTTTAAGAACTTTCAGAACTTCATAAACCATGATTGAGATTATACATTTACTTGCCAATTGCTGCCGCGAAAACCATAGACAGAACCGCCTGTAATTCTTGACTTTAATTCAAATAATGTCATTTTCAATGTTGTGATCCCTGAAACTTTGCACATTGCATCTTTATTCGTCAGGAATCCTGCCTTGGAACTCTGCTTAAAAATCAGATATGCTTTTGTGCCTAAAAAATTTTGCAAAATAGAACCAAAATAAACGATGAGAAAGAAAAATTACTTGATCATGAAAATAAATGATTCAATTGTAACGAATGTCACGTTGTCATATGAACATAAGGCGTCAAGTGCGAGAAATGTATTAATTGGAAGTTTTATTAACATGTGGGGACACACACAGGATAGAAATACTTGTGCCGGCATCCATTGGAGCAGTGAGTAGAGAGGGACCACTTTCTGATGAGCTCAAGATGACCTCTAGAAGTCAACATCAAACCTTGGCATGTGGCTCCTGAATACAGAACAAAAATTAGGAAACCATCAATGCATGCTTGACAAACAAAATAACACAATACACAGCAATGCTTAAGGAGAGAAAAGAGCCAGCATGAACAGAAGAAGTATAATTGCAGAACAAGTGTGGGTAATTGGGAACATAGTCTAACTAGGCCAAACAATGCCAGGTGGAAAAAAGTAACAAGGAGAAATTCTAATTAAACTGCATTTTTTCTTAACAATTTCTCTCAGTGGAGGATTTTCTGTCAATCTTTGTTTAGCTTGCTGTATTAACAAAATAGATAATCACGGCCATGCTGATAAAGAGCACCATCACACTCCTACTCGAGCCATATTGCATTAATATCTAATATAGTCGTATGGTTATATTAAAAAGTAAACTGGAGAAAAGGTCTAACGACTGCAGACAGAAATCTCATATGCAGGAGACTGAAATCCAATATATACAATTATTTGCAAATTGATTTGAGGAACTATTGTTGGTATAAACTTTGACACCAGACACAATATTGAAACCATTGACATTTGAAGTGAATAGAATTGATTGATTACATGGTTGCAATAACACAAGTCATAGAGTGTGATACATTAGGCAAGTGTCAGTGAATTTCTGTCAAGAGACAAATAATGATGGTAAAATAACTGCACAAGCGCATCTCTGAAATGAACTTCTGTTAAAGTGTTCCTGTTATACAATGAATAGTAACTATCCAAAGTGGTGCAAATAAAAGTACAACCGGTGAACCAGAATCATGGCACTGCTTGCCCAACAAATCAGGATCTGCCTTTCATCTCGATTCTCTGCTAATGTTCACACTTGTTCAGAGGTCCTGGGGAGGACATAATTAGGCTTGTAGTTCAAATTAGGTATCTCATCTGTGTACCTTTCATGTAATGCTTTTCTAAGATACCAAGTAAGCGATACAAGACAAAATCATACAGTTGACTTTATTGTCTTAGATTCAGAAACAAAAATAACATGTTTAATATTCTGTTTTGTGCTAATTAACAGTGTCTGTGGTTTTATATCTGACTGTTTTCCTTTCATGAAAAATCTTTGCCACAGCGCATGTTTTCTGAACATTAAATGGTTAATTGTAAATGTATGTATAGTATATATGGTATAAGGATATGTATTTATTTTAGACTATTGATCAGCTATGCCCAGCCGAATGATGAGGATATTGAGTGTCTTACACACTTGATATGCAAATACAGGGTTGGCCCAAGCCTTCAGGGGGATCCTAAGCTAATTTTTATTTGGGCCTCTTATATGACTTTATGTTAATTATCGTCACTGTTGTTATTGAAGCAATTATATCCAACAAATAAGCAAGAGATGGCTCTTTCTAGAACATTAAACAGCTTTATGTAGCCTTGTGGATGTTACAATCCTGAAAATGTCCCTTACTTAAACTTCAGAAACAAAATGGGCTTTATTGCCAGGTGACTTTACTCACACAAGGATTTGTCTTGTTAACAGAGGCTTCCGCTACACATACAGTGTAAAGTGACAAGACAAGAGAGAAGTAACTTAGGAAAAAAAATTTGTATGTAAGACACAATGGTGAAAATGAAATGTGAGAGAAGAGCTCAGGAGGGTATAGAATATGCACAGATGTTTAGTAAAAAAGAAAAACTATTTCACTTGAGTGAGTCCTACTTTAAATACAATGCTTGTGAATTTCTCTCAGTGGAGTATTCTAATAAGACCTTCATTCAACAAGAGGTGCAATAAGATGTCAGTCATCACCAGAAGCAACACAAATTTTGGTGTGGCCAACTTGCTGTTAAAGGTGTCTATTGCTCCCCTATTGCCACTTCATCAAAGCGAGTTTGAACATTTTTAATCAGCCTTTCCAGGAATTCAGCATAATTGTGATAGTGATGTTGTTTTGCAGTCTGAAACAAAAGACTCGGGAAGTCCAAAACATGGATAGCTGACATGAAGTCACACACTGCGCTGTTTTTGCCATGGAGCTTCAAATTAAGGTCACAGTACCATTAAAATGTTGCACAAACCTTAAAATGTTGCATTCACCTCTATAAGAAATGAGCGTAACAAATGATGTTGCAGAGCAGAAGATGTTTCATGGCTTTTGTCATTGCTTCTGAGTACCTTACCAAGGCTAGAACACAAGGCTGGTTTGGTGATTTATACAGTGGTATGCCATGAGGTCAGGGTGGTGAGCTCACAAGCGTAACACTAATCCCCTCTCTCTCCCAATCATGCATGGCATGCCATCAGTAGCAATAGAAACGATATCCTTCAGGTCTATCTCTCTTTCTTTAAGCATCTGTGTCATTGCTTCATAAATGTCATCCCCCCCTTGTGTGTCCATGAAGGTTTGAAGGACCCAAATCATTTTCCAAAAAGTCTCCCTTCTCTTCATCAAAATATCTGACAAGACCATGAGTTGTGCATTGGTTGTGCTATTCATCCATTTTATCCTTTTGAGTCCCTTCAAACAGAGCAGTCACCACTTCACTCGTACACTCCTTGACTATTTAAGCATCAGAGAAAGGTTTCTCGAGTTTTCCGGGGACCAATGCTACTCTTAGTGAGGAATCAGTTGCCCCCTCCTGTTGTGTGGTTGATCTAACTATTTCAATGCTTGTAGCTTCATAGGAAGATTTCCGCTGGTTTATTTTTGTGGTCCGCTTGGTTTCATAGTGGCGTTTCACGTTACCACTTTTGATGATTGCTACCATCTTGTTGCATTCAACACATTGGTTTTCTGCAATGAGAGCACAAATGCATATTTTTCTGTCCACTCACTCTTAAAGTCGCAGTTTTCACAATTAATAGCAGCCAGCTTTGAGCACGCCATTTTCCATTCCAAAAGAACAAAAATGGTGAGAGTAGGATATTTGTCTGTCATGAAAATAAAAAGTTAAATCTGTCTGTCTCGCCAGAGCGCGAACAAGTACAATCCTCAAATTTATTTATCACAAAATGACACTTGCGTGCTCCATTGAAAATTCATTTGGATTATGATTAAATAAGTCTGTTGATTTTGGCGCCGGTACAGATTTAACCATGTCTGAGTCCGGATGCAGACTGGAGTCCACTTATTGAGTTCCCCGGCACTAGGCAATGACTTCTCCTATAAGTATAGTACAAAAAAAACTAAAAATGAACTATATTTGTGATAAATCATGATTTAACACACACAACATCCATGTTTTGAAATTTACTTTTGCGTTCTATTAATTTTACAGTTTATCCCCAAACTGATGTTGTACAAAACCATTATTACAGCACAATTTTTAGGTAGAAAGCAAATTTTTTGACATATCAAACCTTTTTTAATAAGTGTGCCCTTCCTACAGTACCAAGAAGTGGGAACTATACAGAAAATATACAAAGTTAGTCTCGTCTGCTAAATACATTAAATGCAGCAGAAGAAAAAAATATTAACTATTCTTTTCTTTTGATATTATATATACATTGATAATAGAAGTTCAAGCCACTGCTACGGCAAAAAAAACACACACAAAGATTATAACTCAATTCTCAATCTGAAGTTCTCTGTACAGCATACTGGAATAGGAGACATATGTCTATTAGAGATGGCTTTATGGTGGATATAATCAAGTTTGTATGCTTTTAAGTATGGCCGGCACTTCCTGCAAATTACCAACGCATACATATAACTTTATTCTTTGAATTGTCTCTTTCTCTACAGTACATTCTTTTTTTACCGGATTGTACGTGTGCAATCACTTCACAATCCCTTATAAACACAACTTTCACAAGCACATCTGTCAGTGAAGGTATTTTTTATCTGCTTCATCATTGACACCATCTGAAATTACCATTACATTACCCATCAGACCGGCCCCTGTCACTTCTTTTCCTCGAAAAGCACAAACTGTTGTGCTGTACAGTAGTTCTCCATGCCAGCTAAATGATTTAATGATTTTACAAAGACTGTCTTTGTTTTGTTTCTTTTTTTAAGGGAGAGTGAAATGATCAATGAAGAAAAATTACAATAGTAATTTGTTTGAGACCAAGTTCAATCTTCTACACAGCGTTTTACATTTAATTGAGTTAAATGAAGATCTTTGCCTAAGTTGCCTCGTGTTTCTCCATTATGTTTCTTCTGTTTTTAGTTCTTTCCTAGAAAAATTACTCTAAGCTATGCTATTCATATTCATTTAATAGCTCTACGCTTTAACTCTATGTTACAATACCACATTGTGTTACACTGATAAAGGCAAATGATGCAGCACAATATATAATCATATATTCTCACCGTTCTGTACTGGCCTCAGTAAAATCTTGTTTCTGTAAGTTTATTCCACAGGCATTATTTTTTTTATTTAACAGCTTTACACCAATACGTAATTTTCCTCTTTCCTAAAAAGTTCCCTCTTAGGTCGGTTATTCTCACATTGATCAACTTGGTTGCTTGGTTCAAACCAACTTATAGCACTTAGAATTTTTTATATGAAGGCAAGCCTCCATTTTTTACTGTTGCGAGTAAAATTTAGGTATGTTCTTTATAGGATTTTTATATTATATTGCTTCAGAATGTGTAAGTGAGTATTAGATATAGTAGAGGAAAATTTATTGAAAATTCATTCTTTTTTTAGATATACTTTATAGATCATGAGGACACGCTCATTTGATGTCCCAGACAGCAGGTTACTAAATGTGACACTACAATAACATAAAACATCATAATCCTGTTACTTATTATTATCATGTTTGAATACAAATACAAATCTACAGAGACAGACATTTTTGTTCGTATTTGTTCTTAACTGAATCTCAGAATGAAACATTGATGAAGATCTTGGATATTAAAGATACTTCCTTCTTGATCCATTAGATCCTTGGGATGCTTTGTTTTGCTATCTCTCTGGTTGGAGAAAGCAATACGATTCAAGAGAACACCTCAGTGTGAATCATTCAGCTCACGTAATAAATCCTCACTTTCTCAACTGTAAAGTCACTGACCTGCAAACTTAAATTGGGTCCCAGGAGCACAGTGACCCCTCTCTCTGCTGTGCCACGGGGGGTTTTAGGTTTGATTGGAGAGGTCAGTGTGTCCTGCCTGTGGCCTGTGGGGGTCACAGTAGTTCAGATTTCATTTTGGACCATACGAAAAAAAGAAAATCCCACCGTATGGATTTATGAATTAAATTTAACATTACAAACGTTTCATATATAAAAAAGTACCTGTTATTATTTACTCACTGTCAAGTCATTTTATATATTTTTTTTAATTGGAACACATATGGACAAATATATATAATTCACATCATGATCATACCAGTAAAAGCCTTATTAGATCTGTTGGAAATTCAACCCTCTTAATTCTTACTATAGCTTAGTGTAAGAATGCGACTGAATTACACGTTGTTATTCATTGAAACTCTTTCCCTAAAGTGCATCTTAAATTATGAAATATTACCATTAACAAAAGTGTTTGATTTGTTCATTATCAGAGAAAATACATTTCAGCCAAAGACACAGAAAAAGATATAGCTAAACATATCAAAGAAAAAGTTTATGAAACTTTTATGGGGCTTTAAAATATAAAGTTCATGAAGATCTTTCATAACTTATATCATGCCATCTTACATATATGTATAGACTGCATCAGGTGAACACAAAGGAACACATGCTATGGTATTTAACCTTCTTGAACAGGACTTAAAACAGTGGCACATCCTTCTTTGAATAACTTTAATAATAGATGGATGTGCTTTTTGGAGCTTCACTATTTTTAGGCCTTTATTTGAAAAATAACATGGCAGCATCTTAATCTACAAAATTATTTTTGGTGACTAACTGAAGAAAGGAACTCATATACATCTAGGACGGCACACAAAATGACAAAACAGTGCTTAAATATTAGACATACACATTTTTTATCTTTTGAAAGGCTTTTATAAACTTTTCTTATGAATACTTTATGAATATATTTATGTTTTAATGGAAGAATTCTCAAACCATCAAAATGTAAATCAATCTACATACATTGATTTTTTAATATGTGTATAAGTTTAATCAATTCCACTGTAGTTGTACTTGCTTAAGCTATACTGCTTCTAATAAGATCATTTATACTACTGTGCTACAGTGTCAGATCGAAACCAATATTAATGGTTTAAGTTTAAGCTTTCTGCCCTTAAAACCTACTGGTTTAAGTTTCTTTGCTCACACTTTATTGAACAGCATTCAAAAGTTTTATCAGTAAACATCCACGCAAACCATCTCATGGAGTTAGCTAGCACAGGAAATATTTTCATGTACTGTTTCTGCAATTTAAAGAAGTCGATGTCTGTCTTGATGTCACTCTTGCGTATGGTGTAGCATCTATAGTTAAATATTAAAACTATTGCAACACTAACTGCAAAAGCACAAGTTCAAAGAATATGGATCTAAAGACATCCAAAAATCTAGTTTTCGAGCAAAGTTGCAATGTTGAAAGTTGTAACGGAAATCTCCCTCTCCTTTGATGGTAGTCACCCCTTCCGATACAAACAACTACAAAGAGTACAGACATCAATCCTGGAACAATATCAGAGCAGCTTGTAATTGCGGATTATTTATTTGCATGCAAACATAACTATAGTAGGTTCCTTTAACATAAACAAGATTGTTAAATATCTACAAGTATCTGGATTTACAAGCATTCATGTATAATAAATACTAAGATATCGTATATTTCTGTATAGTTTCCATTAAACATAGGCTGGGCTATTATGTTTTACATCATCGATGCATAATCCTTTGTGAAATATATGTTCTACGAGTGCAATAGTTTAACAAAAAGGAAACAAACAGAACTTGACATTTGTAACATTTCCCACGGGTGCATTTAAAGCTTGCTATAACCCCATTGACAAATGCTAGAGTAATCCCAGAGCATGTGTACTGTGTTATTGTGATTTCTTAGACCATCACATGAAGCTATAAGTTTGCCTTCCACATACGCTGGATCATAATTGCCATTTAGAGTCAATTCATTCCCTTTACATTCCCCAGTAAATCACTGAACAAATCGCAATGTTTGGACACAATGATACTTCTGGGTTCACGGCACTACATCAAGAAATAAAAGAAATATCCTTCTTAAAAGCTATACAATCTCTTGCATGACCGTCCAATAGGAATTTAACGTAGAGCAAAAATAAGTCCTAGTAAAATATGTATTGAAATGTGTGTGGTAGAGACAACAAAATAAATTTTTACTAATAGAGTTTTCTCTGCAAGCACTTCCACATATCTGCTCCTTAACAGCTTGAATGCGTATTTTTTAAAGCAACTGATGTATCACTGCATTGCTGCTGAAGACTTTTACATTTTAAGCTGAATGCCTTTTACAGATGTATCTTCATAAGTAAGAGTGAGAGACATGTGACCTATTTCAGACTAAGATTCTGCAATGTTTTCGATGAGGTCTTTCTTTAGATAAAGACTTTTTGAGTTTAAATATATGAATGCATTAAACCTGAGATTAACCTGAAGTTAAAATCACTATAATAATATTCTGTTATCAAATTGATGATGTGATAGAAGGGAACTTTGAAGACAACATAAGAAGGGATGTTATGAATCAAGTTGAGTCAGCACAAAAATATTAATTATTGCTTCAGCATTTTACAAAGTCCAAGTCACATGTATTTTGTTCTAATGAATGACGGAATTTTACCCAAATTAACTGAATGTGTATTAAATGATTTTGCTAAAGTCACTTGGCACAAAACATGAAACATAATGCAAAAATGTTCTATTGGGTCATTTCTGTGCATTTCCTGTTTTCCATAAACATAGCCATATAGTTTGGACTGTATTTAAAAACAAATGTATTGTATTTAACATTCATGTGCATGACTCAGGGAATGGCATTTAACTCCTGTGGCCTAATATTAATTTCGAGGGTGGCATCTGGCCCAGAACTCAATCTGAATTATTTATCAGCTACTCTTGGAATCAACAAACCAACAGAGGACTCAAACTCGTAATTATTTTCCACTTTTCATTACCCAATGAGATATGCCATTGTGATTTGTTCACAGACATACAGACTTTCCCTTCTCTATCATAATCTGTTGTGTAAATGTTCTCCTGGCCTTTGTTCTCAAATAGGAACTGCCGATGGACACATTGCATTTACTGAAGAATGAATAATGTGCTTCTTCATCTTCAGCTACAGCAAAAACATATCTGTACTTAATTAAATATATTAATTTATACAAATAAGTACGGCCTTTGCTGTCTACTTTAACAAAAACTGCAGCTGATATCCAATTTCCGACAGTTATAATATGTCAACTCACATTTCCACCAATACATTTGTAAAGTGCTGGCGCTCTAGAAATAACTATTTATCCACTCCTGAACTATGAGCTGTTCCCTCCATCTCCATGTAGTACCGTTTTATACAAGGTGTCTTACAGCATGGACAATCTAGATTATTGCTTTTGTCATATCTGTAGTCCTCATACCTTCCTGCAGGTTTTGGACTATTGCTTTAATCCCAAATATAACAGTAGCTTGGACAATTTGCTGAGCTCCTTTAACATTTACAACATTAAAGGTTGTTTGGAAAGAAATTACAAATACTATTACCAAATACTGAAAGTTATATAACTAACTTTAGTTCTTATTTCCTTTAAATTAACTTTGTCCTTTTATACAAATTTGTACATGCACCTTCTAAAGGTCAGTTGTGGTATGGTGGTTAGAGAGTCAGACTTGTAAGCAGAAAGTTGCGGGTTCGAATGCCCACAAACAATGACTTAAGTGTCCTTAGTGGGGCACCAAACCCATGTTTAATTTGCTGTGATAATTGACTACTGCACAATACTTGTAATCTGCTTAAGATGAAAGGATCAGCTAATTGAAAAGAAATACAAAAAAACAAACTCACACTCATGCTGGCTTACAACATTTGGCCTGGCATTAAAAACATTGGCCGCCATCTGTCAAACCTTGCGAAATGTTTGCAGGAATCAAATTGGCTGATATCTTCCCTATGGACTAGTCCATCTCATTTGTTTGTTAGTTTGGTCATTTGTCTTTGCTGTTTGGTTTGTCACAGGGCCCATTCACCACATATTATGATTGAGATCAGTTACCACTCGGTTCACCTGAGGTGAGAGACGGCTGGCATTGTTCATGATGTTTGTTGAGCGGCTGACAGCCCTTTTTACTGTCTACACTAATTTCATCGGATAGGAACATTCTTATTCTGGGCTGTGATGTTTGTCTAGCAGACTCAACAAACGTTTAATTGAAATTTTTCTCAGGACGCAAACCGTAGGTCTTTTTAATTATGAATGGATGTCTCATTTGTCGCTTTCTCTCATAGGACAGCCTCTTGAATTAAAATGTAAATTAATAGTTTTGTAATGTAAATCAAATCATGTAAATCAAAATCATCTATTAAATATATTATTGTCACATTTGTTTTAATGTGTAACACTAGCTTGGGATGTCAAATTTCAGGCTCACTAATTCCCTGCTGCATGTCAGCGAGTATTTAAGCCTCTGCTAGTCTTCTTTATGTGTTTCCTCTATGAATCACTTATAAAATGTGGTCTGGAACACCACAAACACAGACGAGCATACAACAAAACATCTGTTGGAATGATCCTCATCAAATCAAATGATTAATTAATCTCAAAATCTGCTTCATAGTTTGTTAACTATACTGAATGTTCGAGTTGTGCTTCATCCAGACAAGCAATAAAAACAGAATGTGTTCAAAGGTATCTTATTATGCAGTAGCTCCTCACTGCAGTTCCTGAGATCCAAGGGCTTGAGGTGTGAACCAGTTCCAGTCTCCTCCCTCTGCATTTTAACTGGTCGATGTCCAGCGTTGTTTAATACACCCTCATGTGTTTGCCCACCCTCAGTTGTATTGAATAATAACATGGAGTTTGAAATGCAATTAAGATGAAGGAAATTTACTGAACATTTTTGGTAATTTCGCCATCATGAAATCAGCTTTAGCACTCTCCAAGAGCTCTCCACAGGCCAACCTTGCTTACATTCACAGTGATTTTATGCAAACAGAGTCAATTAACCTATGCAATTACATTGTTAGGACATCCTTGTGTGATGGATAGACACATTTATCCTCAGACAATAAAGCTGAGACTTTCCCATGGCTAAGTGTTTTCAAATGTGCACTTGCAGCACAATGTGAGCTACCTGCCTTCCTCATGGCCCTGGGGACGATGTCATATAGGGGCTTTGACATTACTGAGGCCTTCCCAGAGACAAACAACCGGTAGGGATCCCCTTATCCAGAAATATAAGGAAAATGTATTATCTTAATTGAAAGGTAGCCAACCATATATACATCCATGTACATCCATATATACATGATTATTTGTAATGATTCTGCCTATCTTGGTCATGTTTTTCCTGATTTTGGCAGAATCATGGCAGACCTGTGTTCTGTGTGAGTGTCACATGGCATTGTTTAGTTATGACATGCCATGTGCTCTCTTGTCTTGTCTCTAGACCCCGCCCCCTTGTTATCCTGTCTATCTTCCCGCCATTGTTTCATTCCCCACACCTGCCTCGTGTCGTTATCCCTTGTTGTGTTTGCCCTATTTAAAGCCCTTGTGTTTTCTGTCCTGTGCTGGTTCATCACCTACCTGTCTGTGGTTTCCGTGTGGGTTTTTGTCAAGTTAAGTTTCTTTTGATCTTGTTTACCCCCCTTGAGGGATTTTCTTATGAATTTTTGTGGAAATAAACATTTTTGTTAATGAGTTGTCTGCATTTGGGTTCTGTCAACTCAAACCTCGTGACATTTATTTATTTTATTTACAACATACTCAACATATGAAAGAAGAGAAACTGAATAATTAAACATTTAAAAATAATAACTTAAATTAAAAAAATTCCACATCATGACTTGTTATATAAAAAATATGAAAATGACAATTTGAGGCTTTTATATAAACACGAAAATTTGCTTTTTTCTTGCTTATAGTTCACTCAAAAATGAAAAATCTGTTATTCTGCCATTTACTTTTTTGTATGGACACAAAATCGATGTAAATAAATTTGGGCTCTTTCCCCACATTCTTCGAAGTCTCTTTATATGTTTTCAAATGGAAAAAGTCTTACATATTTTAAATGACTAGAGTTGGTCAGTAAATTGAAGAATCTTAATTTTTGGGTGAACTTTTCATTTATGAGCTTCTTTACAAATTCAGTTCTTGTGTACTAAACTACTTAAATCTGTAGTCTTTTTCTTTGGATTTTCTTTGGTGGCTTCCCTCTTGCCACACACTCCTCATCTTCTAATGTTGCCTTGTGAAGCCATCATGCATGTTCTTGGTTTTAGGAGGTGGAGCTGATGGCTGTTGGCAAAACAGAGGGTGAAACCAACCTTGATAGTTTTGTGGAGCTGACGGTTAATTCCCTGCTGGATAGACAGACCAATCTTAAGAATATGTTGAACAGGTCGAAAGTAAATAAATGCCTGAACGTGAAATGCATGTGTAAATAAAAGGCCTCATGAGTTTGTGTATTGTTATCTCAATGCTGTATGTATGTCACTCAACACAGCTCAAATTATTGGACAAACCACAATAGCAAAAGAATTCTAAACTACTCCAAACAGAACAAACATGGCAAAAAACAAAACACTTGCTTCAAACATGTGGGCATAACATGCGTCTGTGAGAGTGCGTGTTTGTGAGAGTGTGTGTGTGCCTGTGTGTGTGCGAGAGCATTTGTGAGACACTGATTATATGTGCATGTGTTTGTTTTAATTGACAATCACATGAAAGAATGTTCTCAAATTTGTCATTGATGACTTTGAAGTTGAGGGCATCTTCTATTTTGTGCTGCACATTAAGCATCTGAAGACATTTTTTCTTGTACTGCCCAACACTGATAATACTATACATGATGAGTACCACTTAATAGATAATTTATATTTTTTATGTCATGTGACAGTCCAGCGAACAAAATTATAGTATTGTAATACATCCAACAACTTCAGTGTGATACATTACTTCACCAGTGGATAATAAACCAGCGAGTCCTTTGTTCTATGTAAAGTAATTAATTAAAATTGAATAGTCTTGATCATTTTTTATTTGACTATTTTAACACTAATTTACACCATAATTTGAAAACTAGGAGCCCTGACAGCTATCTTTGCAAGGTTTTAACCCCGCTTTTTGTTACTGGTTTTAATTTATATAATTATTTATATCAAAATCCAACCTAAATAATAACCATTTACTTTTCTTGTTCGGTAATATTAGGGAGTAAAATTGATTAACAATGAACTGGAACATTGGAAGCGATGTGAAAGTCTTCGGTTCTCTGAAAATCAAGTAGGAATTAATGAGTTTATGGGCCAGACAAAGAGATCTTGAAATGGATCTCATAAGGTTAAGAGGTTCATAAGGGCTCTTTATGAAAAATAAGACAAACGTTATTGAAACTCTAGCTGTCATGAATGCAGGATCCCATCAGCATGTGCTACAGTCAAACTTACTGAAAAGTAGGTAATTTATATCTTAACAAATCATTTATGATCTTCTGAGATATTGTGTGTGCTTGAATTCGTACAGTTTGCCAATCTCTTCTATGCACAGGGGGACTAAGGAAAGTCATACATTATGCTGCGAATGTAGATATTGGCTGTAAATAGCTATTGGTATAGGACATTGATCGGTCTGCACAGCTTAACATGTTATATGGATATATGCATATATTTTTTTCATTTATTGGCAATGTTAGTATAAATTTCTATAACTCATTACATTTGAATTGTAATCTCATTACAAACTGGCTTGAACTGCTTAAATTATCAACATTCCACAAGAATCAAATGAAGAGCAGGTTTACCCATTTTTTTATGCTTACTGGCACAGTAGATCTTGATATTGTGTTATGTTGATAGTGGGCAGTTTACATTTCATTAACAGCTAATCTTATTTCATGTCATGTGTAGTTATTGGTTTAGTAGACATGAATTAGTGTTCTGATGGGGGTAATTTATTCCTCACAGTTTTTCTATGACTTGCACAATATCATACTATTGTTTAGAGGTTGTTATGTGCGTGAGGGTTTAAAACTAGAGCATGCGTTGATTTCTTCCTTCACTCAAATGCATAAACATGTGTTGACTTGCAAATCTTCCCTGTCAAACAAATATATTAAAACAAAAGTGAAAACAACTATTGTCTTTTGTTAATATACACCTGACCAGAGGAAATGCTTATTCGAACATTTGCCTTTTAAAATGTTTGTGCACTTCCCTGGTTGTGGAGGTTTTAGCACCCACTGGACGAAACATACATTTGTTCCTTTGTATGCCACAGTTCAAAACAGTTTTCAATTAAAAACTGCTGACATAAAATAAAATAAAAGGGTTGAAAAATATGTTTTTGGAAAACATTTCAGGATGATTATTAAATAAAGAAAAGTTTGTGATTTCAGATCAACACTGTTAAAAATGACATGCAAGATTTTATTCAATTGTGGGTCTGTAAAGGAACTAAGACTAAGAGAGGCATTTTTTATTGTGTCAGAATACAAAAAGCACAGCGCAAGCCAACCCATGCTCAAGGCTCCTTCTCCTCTGTCAATGAAAAAATGTGCAGAATTTGTACTTTATGCCTGATTTGCTTATAAACTCTAATAATCTTTATGATTGTATGCCACAGTTGAGTCATAATGCATAAATCACACTGTAAATGTCAGATGATGAACAGTGTACCAATTAATGGAAATCTCTTTTGTTGTCTTGACAAACAACAGTCACTACCAGCTCTGCATTTGTAATACGCTGTCTTTGTTTTACCGCATGTTCATTAATTTATTCACCTGTCACAAACACGTCTCATATTCCATTAGTTTAAAGCTTAATGGTGCTGCACCCGCTGAGTGAAGATGCATTGAAGTTTATCCTGATGAATGTCTGGTAATTGTGTCAGCGTCCCTTTGCATCTCTGTGTATTGGGGGGATAGGGTCCGTGCCAGAAAGGCTATTGAGAGTGTTTTAAAAAACCTTAAAGTGACTAATAAATTTCCTCCTGTGATAAGAATTGCTGTTTGTTTATTTCTTAGTAGACTACAAGGACTGATATTGCATCAGCTCATGCTTAAAATGTGATATGTCATTTCCACTGATTGAATACAGATCTATTTGTAAGTCACACACGCACAAACTTTGCACCCTGCATTTTAAATTTTTTAGATTGTACATGATTTGGTAGCCTTTTTGCATTATCGTGGCAATATATGGTTATTTTTGGAATATTCTACAAGGATTTCTTTGGCCTTCTCTATGTTACTCAGTCAGTAAAAGATGCAAAAAAAAGAATGTTTAGTTTTGCAATATGGTGACTTCTTTAATGCCCTCAATTTGGAAATTGATTGTTCACGCTGATGTCAGAAGTTACAGTTTTAATAAGACACAGCAGATTGCCAGAAAGCAGAAAGTTAAGACTATTTACATAATACTGACAAATGAGCATTTCCAGCATAAGCTTTTCTCCACCCTTCTTCGACAGGAAAAATCAGAAATGGACTTTGGCAAATTTAGCTTCTGTGAAGAAAAGCTCACTTTAGGTTTTGGAGGCAGCAAATGTGGATATTGCCAATCATCCAGATGCCCATTAATACCCACGGGGGAACCATTAGGAATTCATGAAGGAATTGCAGAGAGAAAAGCAGTAAAAGAGTAACTAACCCTGAAAACTAATGGCAACAAGATATGAGAATCAATTATTCTACAAAGAATCAGGGGTGTAGTACACACTAAAAATAAAGCATAGAGGAGGATAGCCAACACAACCTCATGACAGTTAGACCGTTTTCCAAGCTAATAATCTACATTCATTTATACAATTTTATTCATATGTTTTAGTCTGATCTGCTTTTGCTCCAATGATGTTAAGATACATTATTGTTTATGTTCTGTTAATTATTACAAAAAAGGAATTACACTGTAATTTTATTTTTATTGTAAAAATTTTCTTAAAACTTTACTTTTCAGACTCTCAAAACAGAAAATATTTTTACTGGGGTCATGACTGCAAATGTAAAAGAGTAAGAAATCTCTCTCTCGTATGTTCTCTGCATCAGTTCCTCGATGGTGGAACGATCTGCCTCCTGCTTCACGCTTGGTGGACTCGGTCTCTAACTTTAAAAAACACCTAAAAACTCATCTTTCCGGCTACACCTAACTCACTAGGAGTACCTTCTTTTCTAACCTACTTGCTCTATCAAAAAAAACATTTTTCTGCCTTCAGGTTCTAACCTCGCTTTGTGTAACTTGGTAAAATTGTTGTAGCACTTGTACCCCTATTGCTCTATCGGCCATTTACCGCTTCATTGTCTCCTCGACTATTTGTAAGTCGCTTTGGATAAAAGCGTCTGCTAAATGCCTAAATGTAAATGTAAATGTAAATGTCTGGTTAGTCTTAAAGGTGGTTCATGTTGTGAATGAACGACACACCGAACTTCCACATCATGCTACGTTATGATATACATGCATTTCCTGGAAGTTTGCGCTCTTCGTGAAGCTTTTAGGGATGACCGTTCATCTGAATTGAACTTGAGTCTCAGAGGTCATGCTCCCAGACCACTTGTTGAATGGTTTCGTAGAGAATGTAATATTGGCAGGCTCTACTATCTCCTGTTTGAGTTTCTCTAAACAATTTCTCAGTTTCGAAATCAAAGTGTAGAATTGATATAATGTTGAAATTTCATCTTGGTTTTGATCGCATTCACAAACTTAACTAGACTAAACAAGTCATGTGTGAAGATACTCTTCTTTAATTGGTCAAAGTTCATCAGCTTATTTTCTTATCGCCAGTATAGACAAACAGCAGTTTCTAAGGGTTTCTTTGCTCTCTCGTCCGAAAGCGCATTTCTTTCAAGCTCTTGCTAAACCCTTAAATTTCAGTATTTTTGTGTGTTTAGGAAAGATGTTCAGCAATGTTTTCATCATACATTTCACTTCTTCCCTGCGGTAAGTTAGGGGAGTCTTCACCCAGCTTACGGTTCATGACATTGCCAACCAATGTCCCAGTGCTGAATTTCGGAGGAAATATTTTACATTTTACATTTCATTTACATAATAGGCATTTAGCAGACGCTTTTATCCAAAGCGACTTACAAATGGTCGAGGAGACAATGAAGCGGTAAATAGCCGATACAACAATAGGTGTACAAGTGCTACAACAAGGTTACCAAGTTAGGTTATATATGTCTCATTTTACAAATTATAATAACAGCCATGACAACAATTCTTCCTATTAATGCTCGTGAAGACTAAACCAAATGTTTATAATATGTAGGTAATTGTGAACAGTTACAGATCATAAAAAATTACAAAAGAACAACAAAAAGGAAGTGCAGATGTAACATGTAAAATGTTTAAATGCATTTGTTTGAAAGCTTTTAAGTTTTAAAATTAATTATTGAAATGTATATTTAATATTATATTTTTCATTGTATAGAGTTTCTTGTCTTTATTAGATCTGTAAGCATGTTGTGCAGTATATGACGGTCTCATTTTCCTCTTGCGAATTACCACTTTTATTTCAGAATATTCAGTAGGTTTTACTCAAACATAACCAGTGGTGAAATGTACCAATATATACTGGGGGACCTTTGTTTGGATGTATTTTTCATACCAAATTTACATAGCTTTCGGAGGCTGATGCATGTATAAAAGATGGAAATAAATTTGAACTGGAACTCCCCTTTGAAATTCACTCCCAGGTCTCAGTTGCCACAACATTCCAGTTATGTGCATAAGTTTCTCTGTGTGCAGGTCGTATATATATGATCTAATATCCACAAAATAACTTGTATGTAATACGTGATTACAGATTGCCCTACTTCCTTTTGAGGTGTGGTACTGTCCCAGCTGAAAGAAGGCTTCTTTATGCAGGTTTTAATGTTCTTTAGCTTGCCAATCCTGTGAGTGAAACCCCAGAGACTATCACATTAAATTTAAATCACACTGTCAAATTCGACCATTGCTTGTAGTTGCAGTCTATATTTCCATGAAGACATCATCATAGTTTCTGATATTAATTTTTAAAACTAAATACAGTAAGGCTTGAACCAAATCTCAATGAAAAAAACTGTAACCTCCGAGAAACGTAAGTAAAGTAGAAAGTTTTAAAAAATGCCTCTGGAAGATAATCAAAGTGCGAACATCTTAATACATGCAAAACCTTTGGGAATTGAAAAGTCTCTTATTCACCCACAGATGGGAAGCAGGAATTAAAGATGAAGCATCAGGGGAACTTAAGTTTCAAAACTGTAAATTCTTATAAAACACAAATTATAGAATGTTGACAAAATAACAATATTTTGTAAACCATATATATATATAGCCTTTTATAATAATAGATATTAATAAAAAGAAAATCCAGGTAGGTTGTAAGACCATGTTCAGTGGAGATGAACAGCAAAGGAAAAGAAAAAACCAGACAGAGTTTCTCACAATCTAGGCTTGATGTTGGAAAAGATAAAAATGTTTGTTGATAGATTTACTGATATGGTGGCTACCTTGTCACGCCAATAAATGAGGGATCCAAAAGCAGAGATGAAAGGGATAACAGTCTTTAATGAAAATAATATGTAACAAAGGTAGTCCGTCTTTAAAGCACACAGAACTGATAAATGTAACATGAAAACAAGTAAAGACTCTTCTCTTGATGAGTATCAGAACAGGACTCCCTTGTAGCAGACTTGAAGCTCAGGCAGATAACTCAGGCAGGGTGAGAGAACCACAGTGGTTCACATACAGCAGCAGCAGAACACAGCAGAAACTTTGAGACAAGACCGTTTCAATGCAGACAAGACAAGAATAGGTGAGTACCTCTCAATACAGACAGGATGTAGCTGCAGACAAAACGCATGACATGTAACAATAATCCAACAAAGAATCTACCAGAGCAAACGCTATATAAAGGGTGAACACTTAGGGCAAAGTAGAAACAGGAGTTAAAGCAAATCAGCAGGAGCGCTGATTGCAATGACAAACAGGTGAGGACAGAGAAAAAGTAATCTAACAATGAACTAATCAGGTGTGTGTGTGTGTGTGTGTGTGTGTGTGTGTGTGTGTGTGTGTGTGTGTGTGTGTGTGTGTGTGTGTGTGTGTGTGTGTGTGTGTGTGTGTGTGTGTGTGTGTGTGTGTGTGTGTGTGTGTGTGTGTGTGTGTGTGTGTGTGTGTGTAAGAGAAAACTGAAGGAAAAACCAGACTCATGACATACCTTTAAATGTCATATTTCGTTTGATCTCACCCTAAGAATGTTGTTATGTTTTAAAAGTGGGATTTGTAGTACAAAGAAATGCAGAAAAAACTAAACTTAAGAATCAAAATTGACCCTAGATGAGAGTGTAAAAACGGATATTACAGGAATAGGCGAAGAATGGATGAACGTTTTTTGCACATGTTTATCTGCATAAACTGTGACTTATTGCATCTTTTCAGCTTTTGACTTTACTTTATGGCAGACATAATTTTCTTTTTATTAATATCTATTATTATAAAAGGCTATATATATATGGTTTACAAAATATTGTTATTTTGTCAACATTCTATAATTTGTGTTTTACATACCATCTTTTTACACTAGAAAATCATTACAAACCATCCACACAACAACAAACCCTAAGCACATTTGCAGTTAAATATTTGATTTATTTACTATGAATAAATCATTAAATAGTTTTTCAGGTTTTTATGAGTGATAGCACAGGAAATATACTTTAGGGGATAATTACAATTGAAGATTCTTTGAACGAGTAATCCAAAAAATAAATCCCTTATAGAAATGCAACAACTGTATTTTCTAAATAAATGTTAAAGGGTTTAAGAATAATTTTTCAAATTACTTTGACATTTTAAAGACATTTCTTAGCACTTTAGCTCAATATTTAGTAAACTGGTTATCTACGTCTGAAGTGAGTTTTAAATTAGTTTATCCATGGCATCTTTTATTTAAAGTTCAAGAAACAAGACATGACAACACCCACATAAACCCATTAGCCTCATTGATTCAGCATGAAATGTCAACAAAAGGCGAACCACAATCAAACAAATAACCTTTTATGTGATGCCGGCTCACTACCCTGTTTGCATTCAACCTTTAATATGTACCTCCTTTTTTCGTCTATATTGCACTTTTTCTTTTCCCTTGACATTTGTCAAAAGAAATGTCATTTTTCATTTTTACCTGGATTGCTTGACAAATATCAAAATACAAGAGGGCCCATATTACCTCAAAATCAACCCTATATACTTTAAGACGCAATTTACTTATGTGTGCATCATCAGACCATATTGTTTGAAAATATTAATTGATCTTAATATAAAAACTTTTAGCTTTAAACGTTAAGTTTTTTTAACTTTCAGTTTTCCAAGTCATGCGGGTTCAAATGGTCTAAATTTAACTCTCAAGTACAGTTTCCGAGATGATATGTTATAGAATAATATAAAGGGTAAATGCTAATTTGATGTAAGATTAGATTTAAATCATGCCATTCTTCTAGTCATGGCATGATGTAAAACTGCCAGAAACCCCATATAACATTTACATTACATTTACCATTAGGCATTTAGCAGACGCTTTTATCCAAAGCGACTTACAATAGTCGAGGAGACAATGAAGCTGTAAATAGCAGATACAACAATAGGTGAACAAGTGCTACAACAATGCTACCAAGTTACACAGAGAGAGAAGTTACAAAAGATGTATTTTTTTTAGAAAGAGTTAGTAGGTTAGAAAAGAAGGTATTCCTAGTGAGTTAGGTGTAGCTGGAAAAGATGAGTTTATAGGTGTTTTTTGAAGATAGAGACCGAGTCTGACAAGCGTGAAGCCAGAGGCAGATTGTTCCACCATCGAGGAACTGAAGCAGAGAACGTTCGAGAGAGAGATTTCTTACCCTATTAAGCTGGTACCACAAGTCTCGGTTCATTTGCTGAGCGCAGAGATCTTGAGGGCCTATATCTTTGCATTAGTGAGTTAAGGTAAGTTGGTGCTGAACCCGTGGTGGTCTTGTAGGCAATGAGAAGACATTTAAATTCAATGCGAGCTGCTACAGGAAGCCAATGTAGATTGATGAAGAGAGGTGTAATATAAGCAACTCAAGCGATTGTAACAATTTAAAAACAATTTAGTAAGAGAGTCTTTTCTTTAAAATAAGAAATATTGGGTTTAGACAGTTTATTTGGAAATCACACATTTATTTTTTGCTTTGAGAAGAAATGCATGCAATGAAATTTTGGTCAAAATATGTTTGTAATAATTTATTGCAGGGACTTTCAGTGGTGATTCGTCAGCCTACAATGGTGCAATGAATGTATGACCCTTTTTACTATGAAGTCACAAAAAAACCTTAAAAGTGTGACAACATTGTTTTTTGACTCTGATCAAAAGAAAAGCTGTGCAGCCAAGAATCTTTCATAAGTGAGGCTGAAAAACTTGACCAGTGTTCCTACATTTAACGGTTTCATTTGCATTACAGTAAAACAACCTTGGGATTGAAATGTGTTTACATGATTGCCATGCAAATGATGGCACAATGTAAAATTCTGTGCCATGTAACTACAGATGTTTATGACATTTACATTTAAAAGCAAGACTATATTGTATATAAACAGAAACTTAACCCATGTTGAGCTTTTATAGAAATCAAACATGGCATAAGCCATCAACCTTTTGATATCATTCAGATGAGCAGGTCATACAGGATCACAATATAGCCAATGTTATATGATGCCAGAAGTTAATATTTCTTACAGCAGTATATATTTTGCAGGTCACACACACTTCAACGTAGAGGCTGGTTTTAAATTTAACATCAAAGATTTAGTAATCTCTGAGCTAACATCGGAGCTGGTATGAAAGTGGATCTTTGATGTAGGTTTACACATGTTAAAATCCTTGATATGATAAACCCTGAATTAAATGGATTTACAAGGTCGAGGGTATATAGAGTTGTATTTGAAAGTGCTCCAAAGATAGTGATAATCATGTTAATAATTGTATTGTTTGTGTCTTCAACTGTACAAGAACGAATTTATAGTTTTATAATTTACCTTGTTTCTTCGGGTCTTTCCTCATGTCTGAAAAACACTCATATTTAGTTCCTGACACTTTAAGATCCTTCCCCAGGAAACTCTGTTCATATGGTCTGATCAACTATTATTAGTCAACTTAGCTGTCAGAGGCTGGTAGGTGGGGGCTCAGGAGGGGGAATAAAAAAGGTAAAGTAGGGTTGATAGTGGATTATGGGAGGAGCGACGGTAACACTAAGGATCCCGAAGTCCAAGGCCGCAGAGAAGGAGGTGCCTGATGGGCCACAGTGGAGACAAGGGAGCAAGGATCCAAAGTGTAGGCACCGAGTCGGAGTGCAGAGGTTGAGTCCAGGTCTTGAAGATTTTAGGTAAAGACATAGGACACTCCTTCCCTGAGGGAGCTGGCGCTTGGAGATTCTGAAGCCCAACCGATCCAATGGCATTGGCACACTGAGAGTGAGATGAGGGGTATTTAGCTGCCTACCCATCCTGGAATGTAGTGTTGGCAGGCAGGAGCAGAGGAGGGGGGAAGGCTGGGCGGAAGTCCTTTGGGGACTGGAAAAGATATTCTGGTTGGCGTGAAAAGCTGGGTAGGGCCAGGGGAAATATGAAATGGCTGGGTGGGATCAGCAGGTACGTGGAACAATTGGGCAGGACCAACGGCGATTGGAGCATCAAAAAGTCTATTCTATTTGTCCAGTCCAAAATCATCTCACCCTCAGAGGCAGGACAATGGGAGGGGCTTCCCTCCAGCCCTTTCAAGGTAATACACAGTGTTGCTGGCTCACACACCTGGAGAGACATGTAGAGATGCTAAGGTTCCAGGCCAATGACGGGCTCAGTAACGGGATCACTGGCTGGCGCCAGTGTCTCCACAGGCGCTCATGCTCTCCGTCTGTGGTGGGCTCTCTATGCAGTGGAATGATGTTGGCTGGCTGGTCTCTTGGCTGATAATACCCTCTGCTGGGCAAACAGAGAAAAAGTAAACTTTTCTCTTGCACCCACTCCACAAAAGCAGCAAAATCTTAATAAGGACTGTCTGCTGTCCTTTGATCTCTTGCTCAGGCCCGCATGGTAAAAGGAACAAAGCGAATGGTCAGGGAAGTCTGTGACACGCTAGATCTAAAAAGTCCCTGGTCTGGTCTACCAGAAAACAGTGTTCCAGCTTTAGGCAGAGGAGCTGGACTGCGGGAAAATTCATGATGACAGAGAGTGTTGGACTTTTCAAGGGTCCTTCGTGTTCAAAAATTGGAGAGAGACAATCTCTAATAATAATGAGGTTTATTAATCAGATATCAAAATAAATAAATACAGCGCTGGGTTTTCAGCCCACAACTTCCACACTGGCCAACAACAACTCCGACCCCCCCAATATTTCAAAAATCACACAATATTTATAGTATGTATCGTCGTTCTATCTTCGGAGTGGTTGGAGGTTTTCCCTGGTTTCCACCAATGGCTGATCAGTCCTTTGTCTCCTTTGGTCAATGGCAGACTTCCCCTTTAGTTTCTGCAAAACAACTAAGTTTCTCTGTTTTCCCGGAAACAATATATCATCATCTTTTTTTGTCTTATATGGTATGGAATGTGTGTGTGTATGTCTCCGATCAGTACATCCTCAGTATAAGTGCATCTTAAATCTTGTTGTTTTGTTCTTAAGGTCAGCTTAAGGTCAGCTTAAGGTCAGCTTGAGACATTACAGGCCTTAGCTTTCTTCCCGTTTACACTCACACACACATTCCTGTTGTAGCACATCCTTATTTGCACACAGTTTTGAGAAATTCATAGCAGGAGACATATGGTTATATTTTAATGCACTTATTGCTAGTGAATGGTTAATAAAACATCAATTAATAAAACATAAGAGCATAATATTGTATTAAAAAGATGATTAATACAGCATTGGTTAATAAAACATAAAATCATAAAAGCTGTTTAATGCAACATAAGATTGTATCATTTTCCACAAGAGACATAAAACACCACAGAGAGTTCTCGACCCGTAACAAAAGGAAAATAGAAGACGGGTGGATGCTGCAGACCCCTCGATCCAGTACAGGAAGATCACACGAACTAAGGGCAAGAAGATGATCAAAAAAAAAAGAAACAAAAACCACAAGAGCACGGCTATCAGGACACGACAAGACAAGGCAAGACAAGACAAGACAAGACAAGGACTTGACATCAGGGCACCAAGAGGCAACGGACTGACAAAAGACAACAGAACAAGAGGGTTTAAATAAGGGAAAAAATAAGTGACAGGATGTGAAACAGGTGAGACGGTGATGACGTAAGCGGCCAGATATTGGGGATGCCGCGAGGGAGACACGGGGGCGGGGTGAGTGACGCAGACAGAACACATGACGACACCAACACACGCCCACCGAAAACCCCCGACCGAGCCAGGATATGACAGTACCCCCCTCTCCAGCGGCGCCACCCGGCGCTTAGGGAAGGGGCTTACCTCGTCTCCGAAGGAATTCCTCGATCAGTGACCGGTCCAAGATGTCACGAGCCGGTACCCAACACCTCTCCTCTGTGCCATACCCCTCCCAGTCCACAAGGTATTGAAAGCCCCGGCCACGGCGGCGGGAGTCTAGCAGTCTCTTGACGGTGTAGACCGGAGACCCATCCACAAGACGTGGGGGCGGGGGGGCGGGTAACCGACCGCTGGGATTGAGCGGGGAGGAAACGACAGGCTTAACCCTGGAAACATGAAAAACAGGGTGAACTCGACCAAGAGCTGGGGGCAATTTGAGCCGGACGGCCACCGGATTAACCACCTTGGTGATACGGTAAGGGCCAATGAATCTGGGTGCCAGTTTGCGGGAGGGCACCCGGAGAGGCAGATCCTTGGTGGAGAGCCATACCCGTTCACCACACAAGAAGGTAGGAGCGGGAATCCGACGGCGATCGGCCGCTGCTTTGGTCCGCTGTGAGGAACGAGCGAACAGCTTTCAAGCCCTCGTCCAGGTGCGACGGCAACGTTGAACGAAAGCCAGCGCAGAAGGGACCGCAGCATCGAGTTCCTGAGAAGGGAATAAGGGGGGCAGGTAACCCATAGAACACTCAAATGGGGACATACCAGAGGACGAAACCAGGAGAGAGTTGTGGGCGTATTCGATCCAAGAGAGCTGCTGGCTCCAGGAACCGGGAGAATGAGATGCCAGACAGCGGAGTCTCCGCTCGAGATCCTGGTTGGCTCGTTCGCACTGGCCGTTGGTCTGAGGGTGGAAGCCAGAAGACAGGCTAGCAGTGGCACCGATCTGTCTGCAAAATTCCTTCCAAAACCGAGAAGTGAACTGGGGACCCCTGTCGGAAACAACGTCAGTCGGCAAACCATGGAGACGAAAGACGTGATCCGTCACCAGTTGAGCGGTCTCTCGGGCTGAGGGGAGTTTAGGGAGGGGAATGAAATGGACCGCCTTGGAGAAGCGATCCACCACCGTGAGGATGACGGTGTTACCACCCGAGGGAGGGAGACCCGTGACAAAATCAAGGGCGATATGTGACCAGGGACGAGAGGGGGTGGGCAAGGGACGAAGAAGACCAGCCAGTGGGCGATTGGATGACTTGTTTTGAGCGCATACCGAACAAGCCAACACGAACTGTCTGACATCAGCGCCTATGGAAGGCCACCAGAAACGTCGGCGGGCGGAAGCCAACGTACCCCGGATGCCCGGATGGCCGAAAAGCTTGGACGAGTGACACCACTGGAGAACATCAGGACGCAGCGCAACCGGCACGAACAGCCGACCCGCCGGGCACCCCTTCGGCACTTGCACCCCTCGACCGGCCTCCTCCACTCGCCGTTCCACGTCCCAGGTGCACGCCCCGACCACCATCTCGCTTGGGAGGATGGAATCAGCCGTGAGCGTCACTTCGGGGGCGCCGAACTGGCGAGAGAGGGCATCGGGTTTGGTATTCTTGGACCCAGGCCGGTACGAGAGGGTGAAGTTGAACCGGTCGAAGAACAGTGCCCAACGAGCCTGGCGAGAGCTCAGCCTCTTGGCCGAACGGATGTACTCAAGATTTTTGTGATCCGTCCAGACCAAGAAGGGCTGCGCTGACCCCTCCAGCCAGTTACGCCACTCACCCAGAGCCAGACGGACCGCCAAAAGCTCTCTGTTACCGATATCGTAATTGCGTTCGGCAGGGCTCAGACGGTGAGAGTAGAAGGCACACGGATGTATCTTGCCATCTATCTTCGAGCGCTGAGACAAAACCGCGCCAATCCCGACATCGGAAGCATCGACCTCAACGATGAACTGCAAGCTGGGGTCTGGAAAGCAAAGCACAGGGGCAGATACAAAACGGGACTTAAGATCATCAAAGGCTACCTGTGCTTGAGCATTCCACGTAAACGCCACCTTTGTGGACGTCAAGGCGGTGAGCGGGGCAGCTATCTGGCCAAAGCCCCGGATGAAACGCCGGTAGAAGTTAGCGAACCCCAGGAACTGTTGCAGAGCTTTGCGAGAGTCGGGAACTGGCCACTCGGCGACGGCTTTGATCTTGGCGCCTCGATTCCCTGAGGGGAAACAACAAAGCCAAGGAACGAAACTGAGTCGACGTGGAATTCGCACTTCTCTGCCTTAACATAAAGCTGATTCTCAAGCAAGTGCTGAAGAACCCGTCGAACATGCTGGGTGTGAGCCTGGAGAGAGGGGGAGAAGATCAGAATGTCATCCAGGTACACAAAGACAAAGCGATTAAGCATGTCTCCCAACACATCGTTGACTAGATTCTGAAAAACGGCAGGAGCGTTGGTCAGACCAAAAGGAAGCACCAAATACTCGTAATGTCCCGAGGGTGTGTTAAATGCCGTCTTCCATTCATCCCCCTCACGTATACGGACCAGGTGATAGGCATTGCGTAGGTCTAATTTGGTAAAGACCCGGGCTACCTGCAATAAATCGAAGGCAGAAGACATGAGAGGAAGGGGGTATTTATTTTTAACAGTGATCTCATTCAAGCCTCGATAATCGATACAAGGGCGCAGAGAACCATCCTTCTTCTGAACGAAGAAGAAACCTGCACCTGCAGGCGAGGAGGAAGGACGAATAAGCCCTGCTTGCAGAGACTCGTTAATATACTTATCCATCGCCTCTCTTTCAGGACTGGACAGGGAAAATAAGCGACCCCTGGGCGGAGAAGTGCCTGGGCGAAGTTCTATGGCACAGTCGTAGCGGCGATGCGGAGGGAGCGAGGTGGCCCGCGACTTACTGAACACGGCACGAAGATCCAGGTACTCCTTCGGGACCCCGACAAGGTCGGCGGCCTCAGCCTGCAACACAGGAGACACAGAGACAGGAGAGGGAGCAGGACCCAAACAAGACACATGACAAGACGAACTCCAAGATAAAACAGAACTTTTAACCCAATCCACCTGAGGATTGTGCTGTGACAACCAGGGATGCCCTAATATTATAGGTGTATTGGGGGAATCGAGGATGTACAGCTCAATACACTCAGTGTGGTTACCTGAAAGTGTTAACGTGACTTGCGGGGTGACGTGAGTGATGTGTGAGAAAGGGGGTCCTGCTAGTGGCAAGACGGAGATGGATCTGTCCAGAGGGATAGCAGGAATGCCCCAGCGAAGAGCCGTAGCAGAGTCAATGAAGTTTCCTTCAGCACCAGAGTCCACAAGAGCCTTGCCCTTAAAGGACCTCTCATTAAAGCGGAGGTGAAACTGAAGGAGCGTGCGGGGCGCCGGAGAGGAGACAGAGATAGCGCCCACCCGGACTTTTAGTGGACAGTGTACCGCTTGATGACCGGGCTTGCCGCAGTAGAAGCAGAGGCCCTCTAGGAGTCGCTGCTGTTTCTGGTCCGGGGTCAACCGGGATCGCCCCAGCTGCATGGGTTCCTCCGTCGAGGAAGAATGACGCGTGGCGGCAGGTGGGGAGCGCCAGCCTAAGGGTGACAAACGGCGGCGGCGATGAGCACTGAGACGGGTCTCCACCCGCAGGCAGAGGTCGACGAGATCCTCCAGTTCTCGTGGCAGATCGAGTACAGCCACCTCATCCTTTATGGCAGAACTGAGCCCATCAAGAAATCGAGCCCTCAGGGCCCCCGGATTCCACTCGCAGGCGGCCGCCAGCGTCTTGAACCTGATGGAGTAGTCGGTGATAGAGCTCCTCCCCTGTGAGAGTTGAGATAGTTGGGCGGCCGCCTCATCTCACCGAGCTGACCTGTCAAACAGAACGGTCATCTCCTCCCGAAAAGCCTTGAAGGATTGGCAACATGGAGCCTGGTTCTCCCAGACCGCAACACCCCATTCCCGTGCTCGCCCCGTTAGGAGTGTGAGGACAAACGCGATCTTCGCTTCTTCAGATGCGTAGCGACGAGCTTGGAGGGAAAACACGAGCGCACATTGCGTTAAAAACGCTCGGCAGGAGTTGGGATCTCCATCGTAGAGGGGTGGGCTGTTGGCGTGTGGTTCGGGTGCACCGGGGAGCCAAGGAGGAGAAGAGACCTGACCACTGGCTGCCATGCGCAGCTCAGAGACTTGGTGCATGAGATCCGCCATCTGCGCGTTGAGCGCATCTACCTCGCATCTGGCGGCGTTAAGCTGGGACGCCTGGTGTCCCAGCAGAGCTCCCTGCTGCTGGAGAGCTGATCGGAGGGGATCCGTCCCCGCTGAGTCGGTGGGATGGTCAGTCCGTTCTGTCATGACGGACACGGAGACTCAAGTCCAGAAGACCTCCTCCCTGGAGGCAGCGGGAAAAAGACAACAAAACGTCCTGCGCTGCTCCACCGATCCCGGGGTAATGCCAGCCCTGGGGAATACCCAGCGCGCAGAGCGTCCTCAGCCCGGGACGATCAGAATCACAAGGGGAGAGTTCTCGACCCGTAACAAACGGAAAATAGAAGACGGGTGGATGCTGCAGACCCCTCGATCCAGTACAGGAAGATCACACGAACTAAGGGCAAGAAGATGATCAAAAACAAAAGAAACAAAAACCACAAGAGCACGGCTATCAGGACACGACAAGACAAGGCAAGACAAGACAAGACAAGACAAGGACTTGACATCAGGGCACCAAGAGGCAACGGACTGACAAAAGACAACAGAACAAGAGGGTTTAAATAAGGGAAAAAATAAGTGACAGGATGTGAAACAGGTGAGACGGTGATGACGTAAGCGGCCAGATATTGGGGATGCCGCGAGGGAGACACGGGGGCGGGGTGAGTGACGCAGACAGAACACATGACGACACCAACACACGCCCACCGAAAACCCCCGACCGAGCCAGGATATGACACCTCGAGTGTCTCGAGTCTGACAGAATGCTAGAAAATTATAACGCGGTGCAGCGGAACGTTGCTGAGCGCGACTTCCCCTGGGCGTTTCAGCAACTGCTGGAGGTGGCTTTAAAGCTACAATACTAAAGGAGCAAATTTCGTCCTCTTGGATGCAACTGGCTTGTCGAAGACAGTGATTCCCGAGAGATCTGCCTCACGTGTCTGGGATTCCGGCACGCCGAGGGAACGGTCTCGTGCGGGTGTCGTGTTCTCTCCGTGAGAACATGACGATAAAGAAGTTGCGGTCCCGGGTGTCTTTTTTCGTCATGAAGTCAGACACCACTTCGTTTGCTCCCCGTAGCACTGCAGCCGATCCCCTGGCTCGGTCTGTATCTACCGCGAGAAGGGTTGATGATTTGGGGATCAATATGGGCGTATCTCCGGCAGTTTCACTCTTGCTTCGGACCCGGATGACGTGCAGCATCTACCACTTCCGGGCGGTCAGAGGGCGGGCGTATCCGCATCCGCCAATGGCAGCTATGCTTTGCCAAGCCGCGAGTATTGAGCGAGTGTACGGCCCCGCCTACACCCCAGTACTAACGGTTGGATCCCTGGTATGTCAAGGGCGCCCGGGCAATAACCCCCGCCCCGATATCATATGATTTCCGGAAAGTGCATTACGAGCTGGCGTTGATCAGGAAGGCGCCCCCTAGCAGCCCGCCTCTGTCATGACAGCTCGTCCACTTTCACTTACCTTGATAGGGCTGCAGCCCGGGGCAATACGGTATCTCACCAGCAGAAGTACGTGAGCTCAGGACCGCAACTAGCCTCGCGCTGATAGCGTTGAAGGTTACCGCGGTCCCCTGGTTGGGAGATGTCCACCATAGTGATACAAGAGCACCACCTCTGGCTCACCCTTGCGCAAATTCGGAGAAATTTTTGTTTCTCGATGTGCCTGTTGCACAGGGAGGGGCTGTTTTGGAGACGCCATGTAGAACTTTGCCCAGCAGTTCTCTGTGGTGCAGTAGCAGAAGGAGGTTAATATCCCTCCCCGGCGCGGATCGGCCGCTAGAAGAGCGAGGAGTGCAGATACTGAACTATCATGACGACTGACTCATCTTGGGTCACTCGCCAGAGACAATCGCTATACACAGGCACCTGGTGCTACGGCACTTAGCCCAACTTGGTCTTCGGGTCTCCGAGAGAGGAGCCAACCCTCCCAAGTGTAGAGTATCTCCTGTCACGGGATGGAACTGGACTCTGTCACTATGTCTGCATGACTCACGGATGCCCCGCGGTCCCCCGGAAATGATTTCAGAGGCTCCTGGGACACCTGGCATCCTCGGCCGGAGTAATTCCCCTCTGGTTGATGCACATGAGACCGCTACAGCACTGGCTACAGAGTTGGGTTCCGAGGACGGCATGCACAGGCGCCAGGCGGGTCGTTGTAACACCTCTGTGCCGTTGCACTCTAGACCTTTTTATGAGCAGGGGTACCGCTCGGGCAGGTCACGAGGCATGTTCTGGTACCTCAGACGCCTCCTTGCAGGGCTGGGCTGCAGTATGCAGCGGGCACGTAGTGTCGGGTCGATGGACAGGTCCCCGCCTACACTGGCATATCAATGCCCTAGAGCTGTTGGCAGTACTGCTGGTCCTCAAGAGGTCAGGCCTCTCATTCAGGGTAAACACATCCTTGCTCGGTCGGACAGTACAACAGCCGTTGCGTACATAAATCACCAAGGTGGCATACTCTTCAGGCACATGTCTCAGCTCGCCTGAAGCCTCATAATATGGAGTCAGAAGGTGGTGAAATTTCTGCGAGCCGTTCGCATCCCCGGTGCTCTGAACACGACATCAGATATGCTCTTGTGGCAAACACCCCGGCCAGGAGAATGGCGGCTCCATCCCTGCACTGTCCAGCTCATTGGGAGCACTTTCAGTCAGGCTCAGGTAGACCTGTTCGCCTCCCCGGACTCCTCCCACTGCCTGCTCTGGCATGCCCTGACCGAGGGTCCCCGCAGCACTGATGCCTTAGCACACAGCTGGCCGCAGGACAAGCAGGAGTAAGCCTTCCCCCAGTGAACCTCATTGCACGGGTCCTGTGCAAGGTCAGGGAAGAGGAACACCAAGTGATTATGCCCAATACTGGCCCAACCACACTTGGTTCTCGGAGCTCATGGCTCTGACGACCACTCTCTCCTGGCCGATTCCCCTGATGAAGGACCTTCTAACCAAGGGGAAGGGCACGTTGTTGCACCCCAGACCGCTGGAACCTCCACGTATGCCTCCTGGACGGGACGAGGAGCTTCTGAGCAGCCTGCCACCAGCAGTCGCAGGTACCCTTGCTCAGGCTAGAGCCCCGACCACTCCGTGCCTGTACACCTTGAAGTGGCAGCGCTTCTAGTCATGGTGCTCCTCACATGGTGAGGACTCCCGGAGGTGCGGGAATGGTGTAGTGTTTTGTCCTTCTTCCAAGAGGGACTCAAACAAATGCTTGCCCCCCTCCACTTTGAAAGTGTATGTGGCTGCTATAGCAGCCTATCACAATCTGGTGGATGTGAGGCCTCTGGGACGACATGACCTGGTCACTAGGTTCCTGAGGGGCTTGGTGAGGGTGTATCTACCCGGCCGCGCTCTGTACCCTCTTGGGACTTGCCTACTGTCCTAGAAGGCCTCGGCAGTCCCCCCTTCGAGCCCCTGGAGTAGACTTATCTTCCTCACTTAATGATGAAGATGGTCCTCCTTGTTGCGCTCGTTTCTATCAAGAGGGTAAGGGACCTACACGCACTCTCTGTGTCCAGTGAGTGCTTCCAGTTGGGTCTGGCTGAGTCTCACGTGATCCTGAAGTTCCGGCCCGGCTACGTGCCCAAGGTTCCCACCACTCCTTCTGGGAACAGGTGGTGAGCCTGCAGGCACTCCCTACTGGGGAGGAAGACCCAGCCTCTTCCACGTCGTGTCCCGTATGCGCCCTGCGCCTCTATGTGGACCGCACGCAGAGCTTCAGGAGCTCTGAGCAGCAGTTGTCTGTTACGAAGATCAGCAGAAGGGGAGGGCTGTCTCTAAACAGAGCATGGTGCACTGGATGGTAGAAGCAATAACAAAAGCGTACCAGTCTCAGGGGCACCCGAGGAGTATGGCCACCTGTTTGTGGAGGTTCTACAACCTCCAGGTGGAGTTAGGTCTCTACTCCTGTGTTGAGGGGCGATACTTAGGACTTGTGGGGGTATGCATGAGAATCGCATCTCCCCTACCTAGGTGAGCAAGAGCGCTCCTCTTAGCCTCCCTTCTCCCCCCTTCAGGGGTGAGTATAGGCAACCTATCCTTCACGAAGCACACCCCACAGTAAACGACCGAACGGAGCAGCCGTGGCCGCTGCACCATTTGGAGAAGTTGTGCCTCCGTGTGAAGCGGCTCCCCGACACAAGGCGGCCCCACACGATGTAATATGTCACTTAAGGTCCTCAGAAGCAGTGTACCGGGTGATCACCTGGTTAACATTTAAATGAGAGATAGAAATACCTTGCTGCAACTCAACTACAACTACACTACAAAATATCCCTTTTTATGTATATAAAAGTCTTAATATAGGTTTGGTCCCTCGTCGCCTCTTAGGTTGAGGCAGCTTCTTCACCACATCTGCTTTGGGAACATGCCGCATTTTGTGGGTCTCTCCCACACTTTTGTGTTTCTTTAATTTTTCTAAGAAGTTGGGTGAGAATATCATCATCTTCAACTTTTTCAAACATGCCACTATACTGAACAATCCTGTATTTGGTTGTAAAGATAATCATGACAAAATCACTCACAGACAGATCTTTGTTTTCTTGATCACTTCTCACATCCTCAGAGCTCTCTTCATCATCAAGTGGGACAGTGACATCATTCTCCTGAGAGATGATAACTAAGATTTTCCTTTTTTTTCTCTCTCTCTTCTCTCTCTTCTTTGCTATTTTTCTTTTTCTCCGCCAGTGTCTTATGTCTTCCTTTACAAGCCTCTTCGATTGCCTGTTTTTCGGGAGTATAAGTTATCGCTTTCGCTCGGTTTGTGTTCTTGGGGTATTTAGGAAGTGGTGGGATTTCACAAGGAGACACCTATCTAGGTAGGCTTGGAACAAGTGACACATCTAAGTCAGATAAATCCATGTTATCTGTGTGCAGGGGTTGGACCATCAAAATCATTGGCAGGGGATGGACCATCCAGATCATCTTCAAGGGGTGGACCATCAATATCATCTGCAGGGGATGGACCATCCAGATCATCTGCAGGAGATGGACCATCCAGATTATCTGCAGGGGGTGGACCATCAAGATCATCTGCCGGGGAAGGACCATCCAGACCATCTGCCGGGGAAGGACCATCCAGATCATCTGGAGGGGATGGACCATAAAGACCATCTGCAGGGGATGGATCATCCAGATCATCTGCAATGGCAGTGGCAGGCTGCAGCTCAGGGTTTGGGCAGTCTGACAACACGGATGGAGCAAACGCTTCATCGGGGAAAATGTCTTGGTTATATGGGAAAATGCCATTTTACCTAAATCCAAAAGTGATGTTGCGTGGTGTCACTGCTGACATGAAGGCCTCTTCACAAGTCCTGAAGTCTGGTATTGAATCTAAAAAGGTTGTCTGTTCCATGTAGCTGCTTTGATAGACTAATTTCCTAAACACTGTACCTCTTCACCCCACAGCATTTGTCTCACTTAACCCCACCTCTCAGGAATGGTGCATGAAGGAATGGAGAACCCATATGCAGGCATGGTTGGGGGGAATAAATAAGACTTTAATAAAGCAACAACAGAAACAAAAACCCACCATGGGGAAAACAGTAACATCAAACACTACAAACGGTCAAACAAAAGACTTCCACTAGGGGGCACAAAACAAGGTAATATTCTAATAAACTAAAACAAGGCAAGACAGGGAACAGGCAAGGCAAAATCCATACAAAACACTGACAAGACAAGAACATGATCTAAGGTACACAAGTAAAACATGTTATGCCACAACACAGGACAGACAATAGAAGGGCTTTAAATAGGGGAAACATAATCAATCAATCAATCAATCTTTTATTTGTCACAGACACTGTTACATGCCGTGAAATGGCACCCCTCCGACCATTAACACATATCACATTCAAGGGAAGACAGATCGGAGAGGTAGTAAAGAGAAAAGGAACAACATGGAAATTAGGAAAGTTGGCTCAAAAAAATAACCCCTATCAGACTGTCCTTCAGTAGGGCAGTGTGAGACCTGGGAGACAAAACAGCCCTAGCATCAAGCACATAAACTGGACATGACATCGCAATGGGGAGGGGGGCAGGGAATGTTGAGGTGTCCAATGTGGGCAACAGCCATCTGCCCTGGCAGCTATGAACAGCGCTGGATCCAGACCCGCCTACCCACACCAGCAGTGAAAAGCAAGCGAAGGCGTGGGATACGGGTAGAGGTAGTGATTGTCTACATGTAGCTGTGTACATATGTGTGTGTATGTGCATGTGTGTGTCAGTGAGTCTGTGAGGCCTGAGAATCCAGTCCACAACAGATGTCCTTGGAATGGGGAAAGGAAGTCAGAGTGTCTTGTTATCTTGTTCTCGTGGAGGTTGTTTGTCTTCAGCACAGGCCTTGGCCTAGGCCGTCTGAAAGGGTTGAAGCCAAAACTAAAGATTCTTCTTCAAATTTAGGACGATATCTGCTAGTTTCAGCAAGTATCTATTGTCCAGCACTGGTCGTCGGGTCAGCCAAATTCTGTTGCATAGTCTCATAACAAGGTATAACAACACGGGGCAGGTGTGGGGAATGAAACAATGATGGGAGATAGACAGGATAAAAAGGGGGTAGGGTCAAGAGATGAGACAAGAGAGCACATGGCATGTCATAAACAATGCCACGTGACACTCACAAAACATGGGTCGACTATGATTCTGCCAAATCAGGATAAACATGACCAAGAGAGGCAGAATCATGACAGATTCTTGGGGGGCCAGTTCTCCTCTGACCAGACGAAACCAGCATTTCAAGTCCAGGCTGCATCAGAAAGGAGAAGAAACATCTGTGTGCTGTGGTCGTATCCCGATGATCGTCGCAGGGGTTTGGTATCCGTGGTGTTCTTGTCCTGGTCTTCACTTTGTTTGAGGGCTGTTGAGGGCTTTTCTAGTTCCGGACCCACCAGCTCGTCCATGATGGTCAAGTGAGGCAAGGTCTTGTGGAGAGAAAAGGACCCATATTAGCGTAGGTGCCGAAAAATCCTTTTACGGATTTGAATATTGGAAGCATGTTAGTATTTATGTGTAAGCCAGGTTAAAGAGATGGGTTTTTAATCTGGATTTAAACTGCAAGGGTGTATCTGTCTCCCGAACACTATTAGGTAAGTTATTCCATAGTTTAGATGCCAAGTAGGAACTGGACCTGCCGCGAGTCTGTCGTTTTGGTTACATTATCGAGTTGTTCTGATATGCTGGAAATGCTATGGAATTCGGATACATCAGGAAGATTACTTACAAAGTCGTCTTTTGTGGTAGAAGTGATGGTTCTACGATATTTGTAACAAGCAGTTGTATATACAATTCGGGCAATATTTAGTTAGCACAACACTATATATTGATCTGAGATATCATTACTTTGCTGCAAAACTTCAACATCATCACCATCAATTCCAATGGACAATATTGAATCTAGGGTATGATTTCGGCAATGGGTGGTTCCTGAAACGTGTTGTCTAACCCCAATAGAGTTCAGATTATCTATAAAGATTGATTCCAATGCATCATTTTCATTATCAACATGGATATTAAAATCAGCAACTATTTAAACTTTGTTTATAGCCAGAACTAACTCAGATGTAAAATTACCAAACTCTCCAAACTCTATTTATTGGCTTGATCTCAGTGTTTATTGGCAGTATTTATTGGCTTGATCTCAGTGTTTAACAGAGAGGTGTGGGGTTGTTGGAGCAAGAGATTATCTGGCAAACATAAGCAATGTTTTGTTTAAGCCTAACTTGTCTCATGTTTTGGTTGTCATTTTCATCATTTAACTGCTGCTTTCACTTGCCTTCTCCAGCAAAATCCCAAAGGGCTGAGAAACATATGTACCCCTTTGTTTTACTTGTACTGGGCAACTGCTTTGAAGGCAGTTGTGAAAGTCACTAGGCCTCCTGTTAAAAGTGAGTCTCTCACGGTCGTTTAAGTTCCGCAGAGGGAAACAAAAAATTGTGGATGCAATCAGCTTAGCAAGCCAAGAACAATTGCCGTGACCCGGAATAGAACTGGGGTTGCTGCAGCCACAACGCAGAGTACTAATAACCATACGATCACGGCGAGCTAACCGAGAAGATAACCTATAAAAAATATCGGCAACCTACCCGAGGAACAACTAATAGAAATTCTGAAAAATAGTCAAAGTCGACAGGATTCAAACCTGGGCGGGGAGACCCCAATGGATATCTAGTCCATCGCCTTAACCACTCAGCCAAAATTACACTATAATTTGAACTCTGCTGCTGGTCGCTCTTGGACTTTCCAAGGGTCCTTCGTGTTAAAAAATAGGAGGGAGACAATCTCTAATAATACCTGAGGTTTATTAATCAAATATAAAAATAAAAATACAGCGCTGGGTTGTGAGCCTCGACTTCCACAGTGACCAACAATAGAATCACACAATATTTATATCGTCGGTCTGTTTTCTGTGTGGTTGGAGGTTTTCCCTGGTTTCCACCAATGGCTGATCAGTCCTTTTTCTCCTTTAGTCAATAGCAAACTTCAGACTTTAGTTTCTCTAAAACAACTAAGTTTCTCTGTTTTCTCAGAAACAATATATCATCAACTTCTTATCTTCTATGGCATGGAATGTGTATGTGTGCATGTCTTTGGTCAGCACTCCCTTGGTCTGAGTGCTTCTTAAATCTTGTTGTTTAGTTCTTATCACATCTGTAAGGTCAGCTTAAGGTTAGTTTGTAATCAGCTTGAGACATCACAGCCCTTATCTTTCCTCCCTTTTAAACTCACACACACATTCCTGTTGTAGCACATCATTATTTGCACACAGCTTTAAGAAATTCATAGCAGGAGAGATGGTTATATTTTAATGCACCTATTGCTAGTAAATGATTAATTAAACATCAATTAATAAAATAAAAAAGCATAATATTGTATTAAAAATATGATAAAAAAACATCAATTATAAAACATAAGAGCATAATTTTGTATTTTTCTCAAATCGCCAAGCGGCAAGGGCTCAGAGGCAAAGAGGGAAAGATTGGAATACTTTGGAAGAGCTACAAACTGAGACTTGAACCCTGAACCCTCAGAATGTGAAAGAGGAGCACAACGGAAAGAAGATTTACTCACCGGATCCTGACACTGAGATCCTCTGCTTTTCAACAAGTTCATGCAGCTCTGCTGTGAACAAAGCCCCTAGCAATACAACAAACCCACATAACCCTGCAACAAAGGGGTTTCTCTTAAAAATGGTGCAATTGTGGCTTGCTGCTGTGTATATGGCTTGAAGTCCGACCAATTTTACCATAGCACTCCAAAAAAGGCTCAACAGAGTCTGACAATGAGGTTCTCTGATTTAAAAACAAGTTGAGGCAACTCTTTAGTGAAAATTGCCCCTAACAATAAAACAAACACACAACACGCTGCTGAAAAAGGGTTTATCTTAAATAGGCTCATTGGCTGCATGCTCCTTGATATCTTGCTTTGATATCCTGATAAATCTCCATGTGAGGGTCGCGCTTTTTTTGAGGGAAAGTACGTCTGGATGCAGAGCTTTCCTAGAATCCAACCGCTGGTGGCAGCATAGCTCTGCATGTCTTGATTCAAAAAACGATGAAAAAGGGCAATTCTTACGCCCAACGTGGGGCTCGAACCCACAACCC
>CM065676.1:5455014-5460014 GCA_033220385.1 Triplophysa yarkandensis
ACTAAAGATTTCCATGGAGGGGAACTAATGTGAGTTGTTTTGTATTTTTGAGGGCTCTGCTCACAGCAGAGCTATATGATTCTGTTAACAATAGAGTCTGTCAAATAAAAATTCTGTTCAGAAGGTCATTCTGCTTTACTGTTGTATGGTTTCAGAGCCATAGGTAATACGTTTGTAATTGTTGAAGACCAAGTTATCTAACAAAAGCAAGATATCAAGGAGCATGCAGCCATTGAGCCTATTTAAGATAATCCCTTTTTCAGCAGCGTGTTGTGTGTTTGTTTTATTGTTACGGGCAATGTTCACAAAAGAGTTGCCTGAACTTGCTTTTAAATCAGAGAACCTCATTGTCAGACTCTGTTGAGCCTTTTTTGGAGTGCTATGGTAAAATTTTTCGGACTTCAAGCCATATACACAGCGGCAAGCCACCATTGCAGCATTTTTATGAGAAACCCCTTTTGTTGCAGGGATATGTGGGTTTGTTGTATTGTTTGGGGCTTTGTTAACAGCAGAGCTGCATGAACTAGTTGAACAGCAGAGGATCTCAGTGTCATGATCCGCTGAGTAAATCTTCTTGCCGTTGTGCTTCTCTTAAATATCAAGAACATTAGCCAACACTTCTGTATTGCTTTGGAAAAAATGTGGCAAAAATTCATGCCAAGTATGTGAGGGTCGCGCTTATTTTGAGGGAAAATACGTCTGGATGCAGAGCTTTCCTAGAATCCAACCGATGGTGGCAGCATAGCTCTGCATGTCTTGATTCAAAAAACGATGAAAAAGGGCAATTCTTACGCCCAACGTGGGGCTCGAACCCACGACCCTGAGATTAAGAGTCTCATGCTCTACCGACTGAGCTAGCCAGGCCTCATGACATCACTGCCAGTAGAATTTTCCATGCTCAGTCTATAGTGCTGTCCTATAGTAGTTCGTTGTGATGTTGAGGACAAACCTTGACGTGAGCCCGGATAGCTTTTAATCTGAGGGTTAAGGGTTCCAGTCCCTGTTCGTGTGGCGCCTGCAAAGTGTTCCATTCTTTCCTACTATACCTCTTAGCCCTTGCCGGTTGGCAAACAGCAGCAGACTTCAGACTGTACTGTAGTCGTGGCCGAGTGGTTAAGGCGATGGACTAGAAATATATTGGGGTATCCCCGCGCAGGTTCAAATCCTGTCGACTACGTTTGTTTTTCCGCATACCCTCATATGAGCTAAGCAGGGAAATCTCCCTGTATACAAGGTCAATATGCCAATCTTCTAGTTACGATGTCATATAAGGGTATTTGCCCTTGGGTGGAGCCTGCAACAGAAATTTCCCTCTCTGAACACTGTGGTGTCAAATGCTTTGTACACTACGGGGTTAATGCTGTAACTCAGGTTTCTCTTCATCTGCGAATAAATCTTTCGCCTTTTACTAAAGATTTCCATGGAGGGGAACTAATGTGAGTTGTTTTGTATTTTTGAGGGCTCTGCTCACAGCAGAGCTATATGATTCTGTTAACAATAGAGTCTGTCAGATAAAAATTCTGTTCAGAAGGTCATTCTGCTTTACTGTTGTATGGTTTCAGAGCCATAGGTAATACGTTTGTAATTGTTGAAGACCAAGTTATCTAACAAAAGCAAGATATCAAGGAGCATGCAGCCATTGAGCCTATTTAAGATAATCCCTTTTTCAGCAGCGTGTTGTGTGTTTGTTTTATAGTTACGGGCAATGTTCACAAAAGAGTTGCCTGAACTTGCTTTTAAATCAGAGAACCTCATTGTCAGACTCTGTTGAGCCTTTTTTGGAGTGCTATGGTAAAATTTTTCGGACTTCAAGCCATATACACAGCGGCAAGCCACCATTGCGCCATTTTTATGAGAAACCCCTTTTGTTGCAGGGATATGTGGGTTTGTTGTATTGTTTGGGGCTTTGTTAACAGCAGAGCCGCATGAACTTGTTGAACAGCAGAGGATCTCAGTGTCATGATCCGCTGAGTAAATCTTCTTGCCGTTGTGCTTCTCTTAAATATCAAGAACATTAGCCAACTTTTCTGTATTGCTTTGGAAAAAATGTGGCAAAAATTCATGCCAAGTATGTGAGGGTCGCGCTTTTTTTGAGGGAAAATACGTCTGGATGCAGAGCTTTCCTAGAATCCAACCGATGGTGGCAGCATAGCTCTGCATGTCTTGATTCAAAAAACGATGAAAAAGGGCAATTCTTACGCCCAATGTGGGGCTCGAACCCACAACCCTGAGATTAAGAGTCTCATGCTCTACCGACTAAGCTAGCCAGGCCTCATGACATCACTGCCAGTAGTATTTCCCATCGTCAATCTATAGTGCTGTCCTATAGTGGGTCGAATATGATGTTGAGGACAAACAGTGTTCCATTCTTTCCTACTATACCTCTTAGCCCTTGCCGGTTGGCAAACAGCAGCAGACTTCAGACTGTACTGTAGTTGTGGCCGAGTGGTTAAGGCGATCCATTGGGGTATCCCCGCGCAGGTTCAAATCCTGCCGACTACGTTTGTTTTTCCGCATACCCTCATATGAGCTAAGCAGGTAAATCTCCCTGTATACAAGGTCAATATGCCAATCTTCTCGTTACGATGTCATATAAGGGTATTTGCCCTTGGGTGGAGCCTGCAACAGAAATTTCCCTCTCTGAACACTGTGGTGTCAAATGCTTTGTACACTACGGGGTTAATGCTGTAACTCAGGTTTCTCTTCATCTGCGAATAAATCTTTCGCCTTTTACTAAAGATTTCCATGGAGGGGAACTAATGTGAGTTGTTTTGTATTTTTGAGGGCTCTGCTCACAGCAGAGCTATATGATTCTGTTAACAATAGAGTCTGTCAGATAAAAATTCTGTTCAGAAGGTCATTCTGCTTTACTGTTGTATGGTTTCAGAGCCATAGGTAATACGTTTGTAATTGTTGAAGACCAAGTTATCTAACAAAAGCAAGATATCAAGGAGCATGCAGCCATTGAGTCTATTTAAGATAATCCCTTTTTCAGCAGCGTGTTGTGTGTTTGTTTTATAGTTACGGGCAATGTTCACAAAAGAGTTGCCTGAACTTGCTTTTAAATCAGAGAACCTCATTGTCAGACTCTGTTGAGCCTTTTTTGGAGTGCTATGGTAAAATTTTTCGGACTTCAAGCCATATACACAGCGGCAAGCCACCATTGCGCCATTTTTATGAGAAACCCCTTTTGTTGCAGGGATATGTGGGTTTGTTGTATTGTTTGGGGCTTTGTTAACAGCAGAGCCGCATGAACTTGTTGAACAGCAGAGGATCTCAGTGTCATGATCCGCTGAGTAAATCTTCTTGCCGTTGTGCTTCTCTTAAATATCAAGAACATTAGCCAACTTTTCTGTATTGCTTTGGAAAAAATGTGGCAAAAATTCATGCCAAGTATGTGAGGGTCGCGCTTTTTTTGAGGGAAAATACGTCTGGATGCAGAGCTTTCCTAGAATCCAACCGATGGTGGCAGCATAGCTCTGCATGTCTTGATTCAAAAAACGATGAAAAAGGGCAATTCTTACGCCCAATGTGGGGCTCGAACCCACAACCCTGAGATTAAGAGTCTCATGCTCTACCGACTAAGCTAGCCAGGCCTCATGACATCACTGCCAGTAGTATTTCCCATCGTCAATCTATAGTGCTGTCCTATAGTGGGTCGAATATGATGTTGAGGACATACAGTGGCGTGAGCCCGGATAGCTCAGTAGGTAGAGCATCAGACTTTTAATCTGAGGGTTCAGGGTTCAAGTCCCTGTTCGGGTGGCGCCTGCAAAGTGTTCCATTCTTTCCTACTATACCTCTTAGCCCTTGCCGGTTGGCAAACAGCAGCAGACTTCAGACTGTACTGTAGTTGTGGCCGAGTGGTTAAGGCGATCCATTGGGGTATCCCCGCGCAGGTTCAAATCCTGCCGACTACGTTTGTTTTTCCGCATACCCTCATATGAGCTAAGCAGGTAAATCTCCCTGTATACAAGGTCAATATGCCAATCTTCTCGTTACGATGTCATATAAGGGTATTTGCCCTTGGGTGGAGCCTGCAACAGAAATTTCCCTCTCTGAACACTGTGGTGTCAAATGCTTTGTACACTGGTTACGGGGTTAATGCTGTAACTCAGGTTTCTCTTCATCTGCGAATAAATCTTTCGCCTTTTACTAAAGATTTCCATGGAGGGGAACTAATGTGAGTTGTTTTGTATTTTTGAGGGCTCTGCTCAAAGCAGAGCTATATGATTCTGTTAACAATAGAGTCTGTCAAATAAAAATTCTGTTCAGAAGGTCATTCTGCTTTACTGTTGTATGGTTTCAGAGCCATAGGTAATACGTTTGTAATTGTTGAAGACCAAGTTATCTAACAAAAGCAAGATATCAAGGAGCATGCAGCCATTGAGCCTATTTAAGATAATCCCTTTTTCAGCAGCGTGTTGTGTGTTTGTTTTATTGTTACGGGCAATGTTCACAAAAGAGTTGCCTGAACTTGCTTTTAAATCAGAGAACCTCATTGTCAGACTCTGTTGAGCCTTTTTTGGAGTGCTATGGTAAAATTTTTCGGACTTCAAGCCATATACACAGCGGCAAGCCACCATTGCAGCATTTTTATGAGAAACCCCTTTTGTTGCAGGGATATGTGGGTTTGTTGTATTGTTTGGGGCTTTGTTAACAGCAGAGCTGCATGAACTAGTTGAACAGCAGAGGATCTCAGTGTCATGATCCGCTGAGTAAATCTTCTTGCCGTTGTGCTTCTCTTAAATATCAAGAACATTAGCCAACATTTCTGTATTGCTTTGGGAAAAATGTGGCAAAAATTCATGCCAAGTATGTGAGGGTCGCGCTTATTTTGAGGGAAAATACGTCTGGATGCAGAGCTTTCCTAGAATCCAACCGATGGTGGCAGCATAGCTCTGCATGTCTTGATTCAAAAAACGATGAAAAAGGGGAATTCTTACGCCCAACGTGGGGCTCGAACCCACGACCCTGAAATTAAGAGTCTCATGCTCTAC
>CM065676.1:5470014-5477514 GCA_033220385.1 Triplophysa yarkandensis
TTGGGGTATCCCCGCGCAGGTTCAAATCCTGCCGACTACGTTTGTTTTTCCGCATACCCTCATATGAGCTAAGCAGGTAAATCTCCCTGTATACAAGGTCAATATGCCAATCTTCTCGTTACGATGTCATATAAGGGTATTTGCCCTTGGGTGGAGCCTGCAACAGAAATTTCCCTCTCTGAACACTGTGGTGTCAAATGCTTTGTACACTGGTTACGGGGTTAATGCTGTAACTCAGGTTTCTCTTCATCTGCGAATAAATCTTTCGCCTTTTACTAAAGATTTCCATGGAGGGGAACTAATGTGAGTTGTTTTGTATTTTTGAGGGCTCTGCTCAAAGCAGAGCTATATGATTCTGTTAACAATAGAGTCTGTCAAATAAAAATTCTGTTCAGAAGGTCATTCTGCTTTACTGTTGTATGGTTTCAGAGCCATAGGTAATACGTTTGTAATTGTTGAAGACCAAGTTATCTAACAAAAGCAAGATATCAAGGAGCATGCAGCCATTGAGCCTATTTAAGATAATCCCTTTTTCAGCAGCGTGTTGTGTGTTTGTTTTATTGTTACGGGCAATGTTCACAAAAGAGTTGCCTGAACTTGCTTTTAAATCAGAGAACCTCATTGTCAGACTCTGTTGAGCCTTTTTTGGAGTGCTATGGTAAAATTTTTCGGACTTCAAGCCATATACACAGCGGCAAGCCACCATTGCAGCATTTTTATGAGAAACCCCTTTTGTTGCAGGGATATGTGGGTTTGTTGTATTGTTTGGGGCTTTGTTAACAGCAGAGCTGCATGAACTAGTTGAACAGCAGAGGATCTCAGTGTCATGATCCGCTGAGTAAATCTTCTTGCCGTTGTGCTTCTCTTAAATATCAAGAACATTAGCCAACATTTCTGTATTGCTTTGGGAAAAATGTGGCAAAAATTCATGCCAAGTATGTGAGGGTCGCGCTTATTTTGAGGGAAAATACGTCTGGATGCAGAGCTTTCCTAGAATCCAACCGATGGTGGCAGCATAGCTCTGCATGTCTTGATTCAAAAAACGATGAAAAAGGGGAATTCTTACGCCCAACGTGGGGCTCGAACCCACGACCCTGAAATTAAGAGTCTCATGCTCTACCGACTGAGCTAGCCAGGCCTCATGACATCACTGCCAGTAGAATTTCACATGGTCAGTCTATAGTGCTGTCCTATAGTAGTTCGTTGTGATGTTGAGGACAAACCTTGACGTGAGCCCGGATAGCTTTTAATCTGAGGGTTAAGGGTTCCAGTCCCTGTTCGTGTGGCGCCTGCAAAGTGTTCCATTCTTTCCTACTATACCTCTTAGCCCTTGCCGGTTGGCAAACAGCAGCAGACTTCAGACTGTACTGTAGTCGTGGCCGAGTGGTTAAGGTGATGGACTAGAAATCCATTGGGGTATCCCCGCGCAGGTTCAAATCCTGCAGACTACGTTTGTTTTTCCGCATACCCTCATATGAGCTAAGCAGGGAAATCTCCCTGTATACAAGGTCAATATGCCAATCTTCTAGTTACGATGTCATATAAGGGTATTTGCCCTTGGGTGGAGCCTGCAACAGAAATTTCCCTCTCTGAACACTGTGTGTCAAATGCTTTGTACACTACGGGGTTAATGCTGTAACTCAGGTTTCTCTTCATCTGCGAATAAATCTTTCGCCTTTTACTAAAGATTTCCATGGAGGGGAACTAATGTGAGTTGTTTTGTATTTTTGAGGGCTCTGCTCACAGCAGAGCTATATGATTCTGTTAACAATAGAGTCTGTCAGATAAAAATTCTGTTCAGAAGGTCATTCTGCTTTACTGTTGTATGGTTTCAGAGCCATAGGTAATACGTTTGTAATTGTTGAAGACCAAGTTATCTAACAAAAGCAAGATATCAAGGAGCATGCAGCCATTGAGCCTATTTAAGATAATCCCTTTTTCAGCAGCGTGTTGTGTGTTTGTTTTATAGTTACGGGCAATGTTCACAAAAGAGTTGCCTGAACTTGCTTTTAAATCAGAGAACCTCATTGTCAGACTCTGTTGAGCCTTTTTTGGAGTGCTATGGTAAAATTTTTCGGACTTCAAGCCATATACACAGCGGCAAGCCACCATTGCGCCATTTTTATGAGAAACCCCTTTTGTTGCAGGGATATGTGGGTTTGTTGTATTGTTTGGGGCTTTGTTAACAGCAGAGCTGCATGAACTAGTTGAACAGCAGAGGATCTCAGTGTCATGATCCGCTGAGTAAATCTTCTTGCCGTTGTGCTTCTCTTAAATATCAAGAACATTAGCCAACACTTCTGTATTGCTTTGGAAAAAATGTGGCAAAAATTCATGCCAAGTATGTGAGGGTCGCGCTTATTTTGAGGGAAAATACGTCTTGATGCAGAGCTTTCCTAGAATCCAACCGATGGTGGCAGCATAGCTCTGCATGTCTTGATTCAAAAAACGATGAAAAAGGGCAATTCTTACGCCCAACGTGGGGCTCGAACCCACGACCCTGAGATTAAGAGTCTCATGCTCTACCGACTGAGCTAGCCAGGCCTCATGACATCACTGCCAGTAGAATTTTCCATGCTCAGTCTATAGTGCTGTCCTATAGTAGTTCGTTGTGATGTTGAGGACAAACCTTGACGTGAGCCCGGATAGCTTTTAATCTGAGGGTTAAGGGTTCCAGTCCCTGTTCGTGTGGCGCCTGCAAAGTGTTCCATTCTTTCCTACTATACCTCTTAGCCCTTGCCGGTTGGCAAACAGCAGCAGACTTCAGACTGTACTGTAGTCGTGGCCGAGTGGTTAAGGCGATGGACTAGAAATATATTGGGGTATCCCCGCGCAGGTTCAAATCCTGTCGACTACGTTTGTTTTTCCGCATACCCTCATATGAGCTAAGCAGGGAAATCTCCCTGTATACAAGGTCAATATGCCAATCTTCTAGTTACGATGTCATATAAGGGTATTTGCCCTTGGGTGGAGCCTGCAACAGAAATTTCCCTCTCTGAACACTGTGGTGTCAAATGCTTTGTACACTACGGGGTTAATGCTGTAACTCAGGTTTCTCTTCATCTGCGAATAAATCTTTCGCCTTTTACTAAAGATTTCCATGGAGGGGAACTAATGTGAGTTGTTTTGTATTTTTGAGGGCTCTGCTCACAGCAGAGCTATATGATTCTGTTAACAATAGAGTCTGTCAGATAAAAATTCTGTTCAGAAGGTCATTCTGCTTTACTGTTGTATGGTTTCAGAGCCATAGGTAATACGTTTGTAATTGTTGAAGACCAAGTTATCTAACAAAAGCAAGATATCAAGGAGCATGCAGCCATTGAGCCTATTTAAGATAATCCCTTTTTCAGCAGCGTGTTGTGTGTTTGTTTTATAGTTACGGGCAATGTTCACAAAAGAGTTGCCTGAACTTGCTTTTAAATCAGAGAACCTCATTGTCAGACTCTGTTGAGCCTTTTTTGGAGTGCTATGGTAAAATTTTTCGGACTTCAAGCCATATACACAGCGGCAAGCCACCATTGCGCCATTTTTATGAGAAACCCCTTTTGTTGCAGGGATATGTGGGTTTGTTGTATTGTTTGGGGCTTTGTTAACAGCAGAGCCGCATGAACTTGTTGAACAGCAGAGGATCTCAGTGTCATGATCCGCTGAGTAAATCTTCTTGCCGTTGTGCTTCTCTTAAATATCAAGAACATTAGCCAACTTTTCTGTATTGCTTTGGAAAAAATGTGGCAAAAATTCATGCCAAGTATGTGAGGGTCGCGCTTTTTTTGAGGGAAAATACGTCTGGATGCAGAGCTTTCCTAGAATCCAACCGATGGTGGCAGCATAGCTCTGCATGTCTTGATTCAAAAAACGATGAAAAAGGGCAATTCTTACGCCCAATGTGGGGCTCGAACCCACAACCCTGAGATTAAGAGTCTCATGCTCTACCGACTAAGCTAGCCAGGCCTCATGACATCACTGCCAGTAGTATTTCCCATCGTCAATCTATAGTGCTGTCCTATAGTGGGTCGAATATGATGTTGAGGACATACAGTGGCGTGAGCCCGGATAGCTCAGTAGGTAGAGCATCAGACTTTTAATCTGAGGGTTCAGGGTTCAAGTCCCTGTTCGGGTGGCGCCTGCAAAGTGTTCCATTCTTTCCTACTATACCTCTTAGCCCTTGCCGGTTGGCAAACAGCAGCAGACTTCAGACTGTACTGTAGTTGTGGCCGAGTGGTTAAGGCGATCCATTGGGGTATCCCCGCGCAGGTTCAAATCCTGCCGACTACGTTTGTTTTTCCGCATACCCTCATATGAGCTAAGCAGGTAAATCTCCCTGTATACAAGGTCAATATGCCAATCTTCTCGTTACGATGTCATATAAGGGTATTTGCCCTTGGGTGGAGCCTGCAACAGAAATTTCCCTCTCTGAACACTGTGGTGTCAAATGCTTTGTACACTACGGGGTTAATGCTGTAACTCAGGTTTCTCTTCATCTGCGAATAAATCTTTCGCCTTTTACTAAAGATTTCCATGGAGGGGAACTAATGTGAGTTGTTTTGTATTTTTGAGGGCTCTGCTCACAGCAGAGCTATATGATTCTGTTAACAATAGAGTCTGTCAGATAAAAATTCTGTTCAGAAGGTCATTCTGCTTTACTGTTGTATGGTTTCAGAGCCATAGGTAATACGTTTGTAATTGTTGAAGACCAAGTTATCTAACAAAAGCAAGATATCAAGGAGCATGCAGCCATTGAGTCTATTTAAGATAATCCCTTTTTCAGCAGCGTGTTGTGTGTTTGTTTTATAGTTACGGGCAATGTTCACAAAAGAGTTGCCTGAACTTGCTTTTAAATCAGAGAACCTCATTGTCAGACTCTGTTGAGCCTTTTTTGGAGTGCTATGGTAAAATTTTTCGGACTTCAAGCCATATACACAGCGGCAAGCCACCATTGCGCCATTTTTATGAGAAACCCCTTTTGTTGCAGGGATATGTGGGTTTGTTGTATTGTTTGGGGCTTTGTTAACAGCAGAGCCGCATGAACTTGTTGAACAGCAGAGGATCTCAGTGTCATGATCCGCTGAGTAAATCTTCTTGCCGTTGTGCTTCTCTTAAATATCAAGAACATTAGCCAACTTTTCTGTATTGCTTTGGAAAAAATGTGGCAAAAATTCATGCCAAGTATGTGAGGGTCGCGCTTTTTTTGAGGGAAAATACGTCTGGATGCAGAGCTTTCCTAGAATCCAACCGATGGTGGCAGCATAGCTCTGCATGTCTTGATTCAAAAAACGATGAAAAAGGGCAATTCTTACGCCCAATGTGGGGCTCGAACCCACAACCCTGAGATTAAGAGTCTCATGCTCTACCGACTAAGCTAGCCAGGCCTCATGACATCACTGCCAGTAGTATTTCCCATCGTCAATCTATAGTGCTGTCCTATAGTGGGTCGAATATGATGTTGAGGACATACAGTGGCGTGAGCCCGGATAGCTCAGTAGGTAGAGCATCAGACTTTTAATCTGAGGGTTCAGGGTTCAAGTCCCTGTTCGGGTGGCGCCTGCAAAGTGTTCCATTCTTTCCTACTATACCTCTTAGCCCTTGCCGGTTGGCAAACAGCAGCAGACTTCAGACTGTACTGTAGTTGTGGCCGAGTGGTTAAGGCGATCCATTGGGGTATCCCCGCGCAGGTTCAAATCCTGCCGACTACGTTTGTTTTTCCGCATACCCTCATATGAGCTAAGCAGGTAAATCTCCCTGTATACAAGGTCAATATGCCAATCTTCTCGTTACGATGTCATATAAGGGTATTTGCCCTTGGGTGGAGCCTGCAACAGAAATTTCCCTCTCTGAACACTGTGGTGTCAAATGCTTTGTACACTGGTTACGGGGTTAATGCTGTAACTCAGGTTTCTCTTCATCTGCGAATAAATCTTTCGCCTTTTACTAAAGATTTCCATGGAGGGGAACTAATGTGAGTTGTTTTGTATTTTTGAGGGCTCTGCTCAAAGCAGAGCTATATGATTCTGTTAACAATAGAGTCTGTCAAATAAAAATTCTGTTCAGAAGGTCATTCTGCTTTACTGTTGTATGGTTTCAGAGCCATAGGTAATACGTTTGTAATTGTTGAAGACCAAGTTATCTAACAAAAGCAAGATATCAAGGAGCATGCAGCCATTGAGCCTATTTAAGATAATCCCTTTTTCAGCAGCGTGTTGTGTGTTTGTTTTATTGTTACGGGCAATGTTCACAAAAGAGTTGCCTGAACTTGCTTTTAAATCAGAGAACCTCATTGTCAGACTCTGTTGAGCCTTTTTTGGAGTGCTATGGTAAAATTTTTCGGACTTCAAGCCATATACACAGCGGCAAGCCACCATTGCAGCATTTTTATGAGAAACCCCTTTTGTTGCAGGGATATGTGGGTTTGTTGTATTGTTTGGGGCTTTGTTAACAGCAGAGCTGCATGAACTAGTTGAACAGCAGAGGATCTCAGTGTCATGATCCGCTGAGTAAATCTTCTTGCCGTTGTGCTTCTCTTAAATATCAAGAACATTAGCCAACATTTCTGTATTGCTTTGGGAAAAATGTGGCAAAAATTCATGCCAAGTATGTGAGGGTCGCGCTTATTTTGAGGGAAAATACGTCTGGATGCAGAGCTTTCCTAGAATCCAACCGATGGTGGCAGCATAGCTCTGCATGTCTTGATTCAAAAAACGATGAAAAAGGGGAATTCTTACGCCCAACGTGGGGCTCGAACCCACGACCCTGAAATTAAGAGTCTCATGCTCTACCGACTGAGCTAGCCAGGCCTCATGACATCACTGCCAGTAGAATTTCACATGGTCAGTCTATAGTGCTGTCCTATAGTAGTTCGTTGTGATGTTGAGGACAAACCTTGACGTGAGCCCGGATAGCTTTTAATCTGAGGGTTAAGGGTTCCAGTCCCTGTTCGTGTGGCGCCTGCAAAGTGTTCCATTCTTTCCTACTATACCTCTTAGCCCTTGCCGGTTGGCAAACAGCAGCAGACTTCAGACTGTACTGTAGTCGTGGCCGAGTGGTTAAGGTGATGGACTAGAAATCCATTGGGGTATCCCCGCGCAGGTTCAAATCCTGCAGACTACGTTTGTTTTTCCGCATACCCTCATATGAGCTAAGCAGGGAAATCTCCCTGTATACAAGGTCAATATGCCAATCTTCTAGTTACGATGTCATATAAGGGTATTTGCCCTTGGGTGGAGCCTGCAACAGAAATTTCCCTCTCTGAACACTGTGTGTCAAATGCTTTGTACACTACGGGGTTAATGCTGTAACTCAGGTTTCTCTTCATCTGCGAATAAATCTTTCGCCTTTTACTAAAGATTTCCATGGAGGGGAACTAATGTGAGTTGTTTTGTATTTTTGAGGGCTCTGCTCACAGCAGAGCTATATGATTCTGTTAACAATAGAGTCTGTCAGATAAAAATTCTGTTCAGAAGGTCATTCTGCTTTACTGTTGTATGGTTTCAGAGCCATAGGTAA
>CM065676.1:5487514-5492514 GCA_033220385.1 Triplophysa yarkandensis
CCCTTTTGTTGCAGGGATATGTGGGTTTGTTGTATTGTTTGGGGCTTTGTTAACAGCAGAGCTGCATGAACTAGTTGAACAGCAGAGGATCTCAGTGTCATGATCCGCTGAGTAAATCTTCTTGCCGTTGTGCTTCTCTTAAATATCAAGAACATTAGCCAACATTTCTGTATTGCTTTGGAAAAAATGTGGCAAAAATTCATGCCAAGTATGTGAGGGTCGCGCTTATTTTGAGGGAAAATACGTCTGGATGCAGAGCTTTCCTAGAATCCAACCGATGGTGGCAGAATAGCTCTGCATGTCTTGATTCAAAAAACGATGAAAAAGGGGCATTCTTACGCCCAACGTGGGGCTCGAACCCACGACCCTGAAATTAAGAGTCTCATGCTCTACCGACTGAGCTAGCCAGGCCTCATGACATCACTGCCAGTAGAATTTCACATGGTCAGTCTATAGTGCTGTCCTATAGTAGTTCGTTGTGATGTTGAGGACAAACCTTGACGTGAGCCCGGATAGCTTTTAATCTGAGGGTTAAGGGTTCCAGTCCCTGTTCGTGTGGCGCCTGCAAAGTGTTCCATTCTTTCCTACTATACCTCTTAGCCCTTGCCGGTTGGCAAACAGCAGCAGACTTCAGACTGTACTGTAGTCGTGGCCGAGTGGTTAAGGTGATGGACTAGAAATCCATTGGGGTATCCCCGCGCAGGTTCAAATCCTGCCGACTACGTTTGTTTTTCCGCATACCCTCATATGAGCTAAGCAGGGAAATCTCCCTGTATACAAGGTCAATATGCCAATCTTCTAGTTACGATGTCATATAAGGGTATTTGCCCTTGGGTGGAGCCTGCAACAGAAATTTCCCTCTCTGAACACTGTGTGTCAAATGCTTTGTACACTACGGGGTTAATGCTGTAACTCAGGTTTCTCTTCATCTGCGAATAAATCTTTCGCCTTTTACTAAAGATTTCCATGGAGGGGAACTAATGTGAGTTGTTTTGTATTTTTGAGGGCTCTGCTCACAGCAGAGCTATATGATTCTGTTAACAATAGAGTCTGTCAGATAAAAATTCTGTTCAGAAGGTCATTCTGCTTTACTGTTGTATGGTTTCAGAGCCATAGGTAATACGTTTGTAATTGTTGAAGACCAAGTTATCTAACAAAAGCAAGATATCAAGGAGCATGCAGCCATTGAGCCTATTTAAGATAATCCCTTTTTCAGCAGCGTGTTGTGTGTTTGTTTTATAGTTACGGGCAATGTTCACAAAAGAGTTGCCTGAACTTGCTTTTAAATCAGAGAACCTCATTGTCAGACTCTGTTGAGCCTTTTTTGGAGTGCTATGGTAAAATTTTTCGGACTTCAAGCCATATACACAGCGGCAAGCCACCATTGCGCCATTTTTATGAGAAACCCCTTTTGTTGCAGGGATATGTGGGTTTGTTGTATTGTTTGGGGCTTTGTTAACAGCAGAGCCGCATGAACTTGTTGAACAGCAGAGGATCTCAGTGTCATGATCCGCTGAGTAAATCTTCTTGCCGTTGTGCTTCTCTTAAATATCAAGAACATTAGCCAACTTTTCTGTATTGCTTTGGAAAAAATGTGGCAAAAATTCATGCCAAGTATGTGAGGGTCGCGCTTTTTTTGAGGGAAAATACGTCTGGATGCAGAGCTTTCCTAGAATCCAACCGATGGTGGCAGCATAGCTCTGCATGTCTTGATTCAAAAAACGATGAAAAAGGGCGATTCTTACGCCCAATGTGGGGCTCGAACCCACAACCCTGAGATTAAGAGTCTCATGCTCTACCGACTAAGCTAGCCAGGCCTCATGACATCACTGCCAGTAGTATTTCCCATCGTCAATCTATAGTGCTGTCCTATAGTGGGTCGAATATGATGTTGAGGACATACAGTGGCGTGAGCCCGGATAGCTCAGTAGGTAGAGCATCAGACTTTTAATCTGAGGGTTCAGGGTTCAAGTCCCTGTTCGGGTGGCGCCTGCAAAGTGTTCCATTCTTTCCTACTATACCTCTTAGCCCTTGCCGGTTGGCAAACAGCAGCAGACTTCAGACTGTACTGTAGTTGTGGCCGAGTGGTTAAGGCGATCCATTGGGGTATCCCCGCGCAGGTTCAAATCCTGCCGACTACGTTTGTTTTTCCGCATACCCTCATATGAGCTAAGCAGGTAAATCTCCCTGTATACAAGGTCAATATGCCAATCTTCTCGTTACGATGTCATATAAGGGTATTTGCCCTTGGGTGGAGCCTGCAACAGAAATTTCCCTCTCTGAACACTGTGGTGTCAAATGCTTTGTACACTGGTTACGGGGTTAATGCTGTAACTCAGGTTTCTCTTCATCTGCGAATAAATCTTTCGCCTTTTACTAAAGATTTCCATGGAGGGGAACTAATGTGAGTTGTTTTGTATTTTTGAGGGCTCTGCTCACAGCAGAGCTATATGATTCTGTTAACAATAGAGTCTGTCAAATAAAAATTCTGTTCAGAAGGTCATTCTGCTTTACTGTTGTATGGTTTCAGAGCCATAGGTAATACGTTTGTAATTGTTGAAGACCAAGTTATCTAACAAAAGCAAGATATCAAGGAGCATGCAGCCATTGAGCCTATTTAAGATAATCCCTTTTTCAGCAGCGTGTTGTGTGTTTGTTTTATAGTTACGGGCAATGTTCACAAAAGAGTTGCCTGAACTTGCTTTTAAATCAGAGAACCTCATTGTCAGACTCTGTTGAGCCTTTTTTGGAGTGCTATGGTAAAATTTTTCGGACTTCAAGCCATATACACAGCGGCAAGCCACCATTGCAGCATTTTTATGAGAAACCCCTTTCGTTGCAGGGATATGTGGGTTTGTTGTATTGTTTGGGGCTTTGTTAACAGCAGAGCTGCATGAACTAGTTGAACAGCAGAGGATCTCAGTGTCATGATCCGCTGAGTAAATCTTCTTGCCGTTGTGCTTCTCTTAAATATCAAGAACATTAGCCAACACTTCTGTATTGCTTTGGAAAAAATGTGGCAAAAATTCATGCCAAGTATGTGAGGGTCGCGCTTATTTTGAGGGAAAATACGTCTTGATGCAGAGCTTTCCTAGAATCCAACCGATGGTGGCAGCATAGCTCTGCATGTCTTGATTCAAAAAACGATGAAAAAGGGCAATTCTTACGCCCAACGTGGGGCTCGAACCCACGACCCTGAGATTAAGAGTCTCATGCTCTACCGACTGAGCTAGCCAGGCCTCATGACATCACTGCCAGTAGAATTTTCCATGCTCAGTCTATAGTGCTGTCCTATAGTAGTTCGTTGTGATGTTGAGGACAAACCTTGACGTGAGCCCGGATAGCTTTTAATCTGAGGGTTAAGGGTTCCAGTCCCTGTTCGTGTGGCGCCTGCAAAGTGTTCCATTCTTTCCTACTATACCTCTTAGCCCTTGCCGGTTGGCAAACAGCAGCAGACTTCAGACTGTACTGTAGTCGTGGCCGAGTGGTTAAGGCAATGGACTAGAAATCCATTGGGGTATCCCCGCGCAGGTTCAAATCCTGTCGACTACGTTTGTTTTTCCGCATACCCTCATATGAGCTAAGCAGGGAAATCTCCCTGTATACAAGGTCAATATGCCAATCTTCTAGTTACGATGTCATATAAGGGTATTTGCCCTTGGGTGGAGCCTGCAACAGAAATTTCCCTCTCTGAACACTGTGGTGTCAAATGCTTTGTACACTACGGGGTTAATGCTGTAACTCAGGTTTCTCTTCATCTGCGAATAAATCTTTCGCCTTTTACTAAAGATTTCCATGGAGGGGAACTAATGTGAGTTGTTTTGTATTTTTGAGGGCTCTGCTCACAGCAGAGCTATATGATTCTGTTAACAATAGAGTCTGTCAGATAAAAATTCTGTTCAGAAGGTCATTCTGCTTTACTGTTGTATGGTTTCAGAGCCATAGGTAATACGTTTGTAATTGTTGAAGACCAAGTTATCTAACAAAAGCAAGATATCAAGGAGCATGCAGCCATTGAGCCTATTTAAGATAATCCCTTTTTCAGCAGCGTGTTGTGTGTTTGTTTTATAGTTACGGGCAATGTTCACAAAAGAGTTGCCTGAACTTGCTTTTAAATCAGAGAACCTCATTGTCAGACTCTGTTGAGCCTTTTTTGGAGTGCTATGGTAAAATTTTTCGGACTTCAAGCCATATACACAGCGGCAAGCCACCATTGCGCCATTTTTATGAGAAACCCCTTTTGTTGCAGGGATATGTGGGTTTGTTGTATTGTTTGGGGCTTTGTTAACAGCAGAGCCGCATGAACTTGTTGAACAGCAGAGGATCTCAGTGTCATGATCCGCTGAGTAAATCTTCTTGCCGTTGTGCTTCTCTTAAATATCAAGAACATTAGCCAACTTTTCTGTATTGCTTTGGAAAAAATGTGGCAAAAATTCATGCCAAGTATGTGAGGGTCGCGCTTTTTTTGAGGGAAAATACGTCTGGATGCAGAGCTTTCCTAGAATCCAACCGATGGTGGCAGCATAGCTCTGCATGTCTTGATTCAAAAAACGATGAAAAAGGGCAATTCTTACGCCCAATGTGGGGCTCGAACCCACAACCCTGAGATTAAGAGTCTCATGCTCTACCGACTAAGCTAGCCAGGCCTCATGACATCACTGCCAGTAGTATTTCCCATCGTCAATCTATAGTGCTGTCCTATAGTGGGTCGAATATGATGTTGAGGACATACAGTGGCGTGAGCCCGGATAGCTCAGTAGGTAGAGCATCAGACTTTTAATCTGAGGGTTCAGGGTTCAAGTCCCTGTTCGGGTGGTGCCTGCAAAGTGTTCCATTCTTTCCTACTATACCTCTTAGCCCTTGCCGGTTGGCAAACAGCAGCAGACTTCAGACTGTACTGTAGTTGTGGCCGAGTGGTTAAGGCGATCCATTGGGGTATCCCCGCGCAGGTTCAAATCCTGCCGACTACGTTTGTTTTTCCGCATACCCTCATATGAGCT
>CM065676.1:5497514-5500014 GCA_033220385.1 Triplophysa yarkandensis
TGGCAAAAATTCATGCCAAGTATGTGAGGGTCGCGCTTTTTTTGAGGGAAAATACGTCTGGATGCAGAGCTTTCCTAGAATCCAACCGATGGTGGCAGCATAGCTCTGCATGTCTTGATTCAAAAAACGATGAAAAAGGGCAATTCTTACGCCCAATGTGGGGCTCGAACCCACAACCCTGAGATTAAGAGTCTCATGCTCTACCGACTAAGCTAGCCAGGCCTCATGACATCACTGCCAGTAGTATTTCCCATCGTCAATCTATAGTGCTGTCCTATAGTGGGTCGAATATGATGTTGAGGACAAACAGTGTTCCATTCTTTCCTACTATACCTCTTAGCCCTTGCCGGTTGGCAAACAGCAGCAGACTTCAGACTGTACTGTAGTTGTGGCCGAGTGGTTAAGGCGATCCATTGGGGTATCCCCGCGCAGGTTCAAATCCTGCCGACTACGTTTGTTTTTCCGCATACCCTCATATGAGCTAAGCAGGTAAATCTCCCTGTATACAAGGTCAATATGCCAATCTTCTCGTTACGATGTCATATAAGGGTATTTGCCCTTGGGTGGAGCCTGCAACAGAAATTTCCCTCTCTGAACACTGTGGTGTCAAATGCTTTGTACACTACGGGGTTAATGCTGTAACTCAGGTTTCTCTTCATCTGCGAATAAATCTTTCGCCTTTTACTAAAGATTTCCATGGAGGGGAACTAATGTGAGTTGTTTTGTATTTTTGAGGGCTCTGCTCACAGCAGAGCTATATGATTCTGTTAACAATAGAGTCTGTCAGATAAAAATTCTGTTCAGAAGGTCATTCTGCTTTACTGTTGTATGGTTTCAGAGCCATAGGTAATACGTTTGTAATTGTTGAAGACCAAGTTATCTAACAAAAGCAAGATATCAAGGAGCATGCAGCCATTGAGTCTATTTAAGATAATCCCTTTTTCAGCAGCGTGTTGTGTGTTTGTTTTATAGTTACGGGCAATGTTCACAAAAGAGTTGCCTGAACTTGCTTTTAAATCAGAGAACCTCATTGTCAGACTCTGTTGAGCCTTTTTTGGAGTGCTATGGTAAAATTTTTCGGACTTCAAGCCATATACACAGCGGCAAGCCACCATTGCGCCATTTTTATGAGAAACCCCTTTTGTTGCAGGGATATGTGGGTTTGTTGTATTGTTTGGGGCTTTGTTAACAGCAGAGCCGCATGAACTTGTTGAACAGCAGAGGATCTCAGTGTCATGATCCGCTGAGTAAATCTTCTTGCCGTTGTGCTTCTCTTAAATATCAAGAACATTAGCCAACTTTTCTGTATTGCTTTGGAAAAAATGTGGCAAAAATTCATGCCAAGTATGTGAGGGTCGCGCTTTTTTTGAGGGAAAATACGTCTGGATGCAGAGCTTTCCTAGAATCCAACCGATGGTGGCAGCATAGCTCTGCATGTCTTGATTCAAAAAACGATGAAAAAGGGCGATTCTTACGCCCAATGTGGGGCTCGAACCCACAACCCTGAGATTAAGAGTCTCATGCTCTACCGACTAAGCTAGCCAGGCCTCATGACATCACTGCCAGTAGTATTTCCCATCGTCAATCTATAGTGCTGTCCTATAGTGGGTCGAATATGATGTTGAGGACATACAGTGGCGTGAGCCCGGATAGCTCAGTAGGTAGAGCATCAGACTTTTAATCTGAGGGTTCAGGGTTCAAGTCCCTGTTCGGGTGGCGCCTGCAAAGTGTTCCATTCTTTCCTACTATACCTCTTAGCCCTTGCCGGTTGGCAAACAGCAGCAGACTTCAGACTGTACTGTAGTTGTGGCCGAGTGGTTAAGGCGATCCATTGGGGTATCCCCGCGCAGGTTCAAATCCTGCCGACTACGTTTGTTTTTCCGCATACCCTCATATGAGCTAAGCAGGTAAATCTCCCTGTATACAAGGTCAATATGCCAATCTTCTAGTTACGATGTCATATAAGGGTATTTGCCCTTGGGTGGAGCCTGCAACAGAAATTTCCCTCTCTGAACACTGTGGTGTCAAATGCTTTGTACACTACGGGGTTAATGCTGTAACTCAGGTTTCTCTTCATCTGCGAATAAATCTTTCGCCTTTTACTAAAGATTTCCATGGAGGGGAACTAATGTGAGTTGTTTTGTATTTTTGAGGGCTCTGCTCACAGCAGAGCTATATGATTCTGTTAACAATAGAGTCTGTCAGATAAAAATTCTGTTCAGAAGGTCATTCTGCTTTACTGTTGTATGGTTTCAGAGCCATAGGTAATACGTTTGTAATTGTTGAAGACCAAGTTATCTAACAAAAGCAAGATATCAAGGAGCATGCAGCCATTGAGCCTATTTAAGATAATCCCTTTTTCAGCAGCGTGTTGTGTGTTTGTTTTATAGTTACGGGCAATGTTCACAAAAGAGTTGCCTGAACTTGCTTTTAAATCAGAGAACCTCATTGTCAGACTCTGTTGAGCCTTTTTTGGAGTGCTATGGTAAAATTTTTCGGA
>CM065676.1:5515014-5517514 GCA_033220385.1 Triplophysa yarkandensis
CCGACTACGTTTGTTTTTCCGCATACCCTCATATGAGCTAAGCAGGTAAATCTCCCTGTATACAAGGTCAATATGCCAATCTTCTCGTTACGATGTCATATAAGGGTATTTGCCCTTGGGTGGAGCCTGCAACAGAAATTTCCCTCTCTGAACACTGTGGTGTCAAATGCTTTGTACACTGGTTACGGGGTTAATGCTGTAACTCAGGTTTCTCTTCATCTGCGAATAAATCTTTCGCCTTTTACTAAAGATTTCCATGGAGGGGAACTAATGTGAGTTGTTTTGTATTTTTGAGGGCTCTGCTCACAGCAGAGCTATATGATTCTGTTAACAATAGAGTCTGTCAAATAAAAATTCTGTTCAGAAGGTCATTCTGCTTTACTGTTGTATGGTTTCAGAGCCATAGGTAATACGTTTGTAATTGTTGAAGACCAAGTTATCTAACAAAAGCAAGATATCAAGGAGCATGCAGCCATTGAGCCTATTTAAGATAATCCCTTTTTCAGCAGCGTGTTGTGTGTTTGTTTTATTGTTACGGGCAATGTTCACAAAAGAGTTGCCTGAACTTGCTTTTAAATCAGAGAACCTCATTGTCAGACTCTGTTGAGCCTTTTTTGGAGTGCTATGGTAAAATTTTTCGGACTTCAAGCCATATACACAGCGGCAAGCCACCATTGCAGCATTTTTATGAGAAACCCCTTTTGTTGCAGGGATATGTGGGTTTGTTGTATTGTTTGGGGCTTTGTTAACAGCAGAGCTGCATGAACTAGTTGAACAGCAGAGGATCTCAGTGTCATGATCCGCTGAGTAAATCTTCTTGCCGTTGTGCTTCTCTTAAATATCAAGAACATTAGCCAACATTTCTGTATTGCTTTGGAAAAAATGTGGCAAAAATTCATGCCAAGTATGTGAGGGTCGCGCTTATTTTGAGGGAAAATACGTCTGGATGCAGAGCTTTCCTAGAATCCAACCGATGGTGGCAGCATAGCTCTGCATGTCTTGATTCAAAAAACGATGAAAAAGGGCAATTCTTACGCCCAATGTGGGGCTCGAACCCACGACCCTGAGATTAAGAGTCTCATGCTCTAGATTCAAAAAACGATGAAAAAGGGCAATTCTTACGCCCAATGTGGGGCTCGAACCCACGACCCTGAGATTAAGAGTCTCATGCTCTACCGACTAAGCTAGCCAGGCCTCATGACATCACTGCCAGTAGTATTTCCCATCGTCAATCTATAGTGCTGTCCTATAGTGGGTCGAATATGATGTTGAGGACATACAGTGGCGTGAGCCCGGATAGCTCAGTAGGTAGAGCATCAGACTTTTAATCTGAGGGTTCAGGGTTCAAGTCCCTGTTCGGGTGGCGCCTGCAAAGTGTTCCATTCTTTCCTACTATACCTCTTAGCCCTTGCCGGTTGGCAAACAGCAGCAGACTTCAGACTGTACTGTAGTTGTGGCCGAGTGGTTAAGGCGATCCATTGGGGTATCCCCGCGCAGGTTCAAATCCTGCCGACTACGTTTGTTTTTCCACATACCCTCATATGAGCTAAGCAGGTAAATCTCCCTGTATACAAGGTCAATATGCCAATCTTCTCGTTACGATGTCATATAAGGGTATTTGCCCTTGGGTGGAGCCTGCAACAGAAATTTCCCTCTCTGAACACTGTGGTGTCAAATGCTTTGTACACTGGTTACGGGGTTAATGCTGTAACTCAGGTTTCTCTTCATCTGCGAATAAATCTTTCGCCTTTTACTAAAGATTTCCATGGAGGGGAACTAATGTGAGTTGTTTTGTATTTTTGAGGGCTCTGCTCACAGCAGAGCTATATGATTCTGTTAACAATAGAGTCTGTCAAATAAAAATTCTGTTCAGAAGGTCATTCTGCTTTACTGTTGTATGGTTTCAGAGCCATAGGTAATACGTTTGTAATTGTTGAAGACCAAGTTATCTAACAAAAGCAAGATATCAAGGAGCATGCAGCCATTGAGCCTATTTAAGATAATCCCTTTTTCAGCAGCGTGTTGTGTGTTTGTTTTATTGTTACGGGCAATGTTCACAAAAGAGTTGCCTGAACTTGCTTTTAAATCAGAGAACCTCATTGTCAGACTCTGTTGAGCCTTTTTTGGAGTGCTATGGTAAAATTTTTCGGACTTCAAGCCATATACACAGCGGCAAGCCACCATTGCAGCATTTTTATGAGAAACCCCTTTTGTTGCAGGGATATGTGGGTTTGTTGTATTGTTTGGGGCTTTGTTAACAGCAGAGCTGCATGAACTAGTTGAACAGCAGAGGATCTCAGTGTCATGATCCGCTGAGTAAATCTTCTTGCCGTTGTGCTTCTCTTAAATATCAAGAACATTAGCCAACATTTCTGTATTGCTTTGGAAAAAATGTGGCAAAAATTCATGCCAAGTATGTGAGGGTCGCGCTTATTTTGAGGGAAAATACGTCTTGATGCAGAGCTTTCCTAGAATCCAACCGATGGTGGCAGCATAGCTC